>JAVCKT010034306.1:0-14533 GCA_032273925.1 Rhynchotus rufescens
GCAGGAAGGTTGGACTTGATGATCTCTAGAGGTCCCTTCCAACCTTAAAGATTCTGTGATTCTGTGATTCTGTGATAAAATGAAGTGATCAAAATCTAATTCCTGGTAGATATTTTACATCATGCTCAAACTCTAATGACCCCTTGCTGGCAATCTGATTAGAATGGACAGTAATTGAACAGCCATTGAGGCTGCCTTGCAGCCCTTTACTGCTGTTCCCTATAATGTAAAGAGCTGTCATTTTAGGTCTGAAGGACATGGTGGAAAATTGCAGTGTCTCTGCCTGAGCTTTGTATGTTTTATTGATATGTTTGGAAATGTTCCATCCAGAGTAATATGAAATCATCTCTTGGACCTGAAATATAGTTTAAGGTTATTTTGGGTCATCTAATTGTGTAAGAACCTGCAACTTAAAACTGACACAATAATATTAAATATGTGATATCAGAGTGTTGAATGGATTACTCTGTCATGGATCTAGTTATGGAAGAAGTATACCGTAGCTATATCACATGCATATGTATTTCTGTGTGTGTGTTTGCAAACATCATATATAGAAATGGAAAAATTTAAGTTTTAATATGAGTTTCTCATGTTATCCTGTAACTGCTGAGAGACAGAATAACATTCTTGTAAAATGATATCTTGTGGACAAGATCTCATGCATATCCATGTTCTGTGAAAAAAATATTCTGAGACAACTAGAAAATCCATTCTCTTTGATTCATCTAGGATGAATTTGAAAATGCTTACATATTAGCCACCAAAAATATCAGATGAATTTATATATAATTTGCAATGAGTGCACAAAGTGTTTGTAAGAAGTACCATTTAATTTTTTCTTGCCCTCCTGCAGTTTCTACTTTTCAGTTATCCAAAAGAAAAAAAAAAAAGAAAAAAGAGAAAACACCCATAAATTAATTATTAGAGTGAATGTTTGTATAAATCATATTATTAATGTTTGATTAAGTAAATTAAAAACAATGGAAATATGTTCTTGTCATTCATTTGATAACTTATGATCTACCCAGAGTTGCTCTTGGTGGGGATGGAGTGAAGAGGATCACATCTTGGAATTTAGATTATATAGATATAATTACTTTCTATGTGGTTCCTATCAGTGCAACAAGTCTCACTTTTTAGGGCAGATATCTTTGCTCGTGAAGACAGTTGGTGTCATGTTTCTTGATGATGTCAAATATTGTATGTTCAATAACACAATACTTCTCTGATCTTAGTTTGTGTGCTTGAAAGTGCATCTCTTTCAGAATACCTGGTGGCATTTTGCATCTAAATCAGTTACTGTAGTCAATCTTTTTTGAGATCTCCTATATATGTCATTACTAAAACTCGTACTAAAATCTAGCTCTGCAAGGGAGTTAGAATATCACTGATATTTCTTCTTTTATCTTTGTCTTTACCATGTGTGTTTGAATAAGAAAGCTCCCTTGGGCAATGAGTAGGTATTTTCACAGTTTCTAGTATACCCTAAGCCTGACCACAGGGTGGTCCCTGAGCACTGCAGTAATAGTAATAATACATAACATTCTGTGGGTTTTGAAAGAACATCTCTTCTGCTAAAGCATTTCAAAGAAGTGCATGCAAAAGTGTCATTTATTCCCTGAAAAATTGAATTGCTAAGCATTTATATTTAAATTAAATGCTTTTATGAGTTCATTGCCTGTTATTTAGTAAGTATATTATAGTGAAGGTATGTTACCTCTTGCCTTAGAATGAGAGTTTTATTGCTTTTTCATAGTTATCTTTTGTATCAGAATTTGGCAGGTAACAAATGAAATTTACTTGCTAAGGTTAAATTGTTTTGTGCTGCTGCTCAGCCACACAGATAGAGAGAATGAGACAATGGAAGAAACTTATTTGCTTTTTTAGGGGCAGACATAGGAATATATTAATATACTGTGATCTTGTCCTGTCTTTGAAGAAATGTTTGTTCTCTGAAAGGCAATGAACTCTATTTCTGAGTCACTGCAATGAAATCCTGTTTCATCCTGATACATCCTAGAGGCTGTATCAATGGAATGGTAGAAAAAAATTGACCCAAATAATTGAGTGTATCCAAGGTGGGATGCTCAGAGTGATCTGAGGTCAAAGCAGAATGGATTCCAACTATTATTCCAAACTCAGAGATGAAAGCTCTCAGGAATTTTATTTTAAAAAGTTCCTATTTTCTGTCTTTGAAATACCAGTGTATTTAGTGATTCATGCAGATTTGAATCAAAAATAGTTCATTTTTTCATAAAAGGCTGTTTTTTTTCCCTTAAGATCACTAAAATATGCTTTTGTTAAGTGCTAAAACCTAAAGATGTAAGGATTGTACTCTAATTTTTGGACTAAAATGTTTTCTTTAAATCTTAAAGAGGTTCTGACCAACACATATGTTGCAGGTTTTCCTTTTTCTTATAAAGCACTTTGTCCATTTTTATAGGCTAGTTGAATTTTTTATAGACCTTCAAAGTCCTTGTGATACAAGGTCGGAATAATAAATTTATTTTTTATTCTTATGTAGAAAAAGGTAATATAATGCCATCACTGCTTTATTACTCTGCAGTCACTCTGTTACAGTGCAACTTAAAATATTTCA
This sequence comes from Rhynchotus rufescens, assembly GCA_032273925.1. Classification (NCBI taxonomy): domain Eukaryota; kingdom Metazoa; phylum Chordata; class Aves; order Tinamiformes; family Tinamidae; genus Rhynchotus; species Rhynchotus rufescens. The sequence continues at coordinate 2,603 of JAVCKT010034306.1, forward strand.
GCCATCAGCATTTGGAGAAAGTTGCTTAAGGGTACTCTAATAATTTGCCTTTAATGCCCACAATTCCTTCAACCATACTGCCTTGAAATGCCATTCGAAATGGAGATGGCAGAGATATTCATGAAGCAGCTAAGGTGAGCTGAGGAGAAGTTAAGCAGAGAAGTGTAGCAAAACCTGTGCACTTGTATGGCCAGTGGTCAAGGGGTTCTATATTTCTATTTAGAAGATTAGCTTATATTTCTTGTTAAATGGATTTTTTTCAGAACTTTTCTGAAAATTGTGAAAAAGTCTTTGAAGGTTTTATGGAACTAGCACTGGGATTTTGGTTAGAAAAAGGAAGATTCTGTCTGTAATTTGAAGTGTTTGCCAACAGTTAACAAACATAAAATAACTCAAAGATATCAGTCTAGCAGAACCTGAGCTAGCAGTATTCAGCATGATTCAGAACTTCATAATAAGACATTTAAAACCATGTATCATAACTACTGTGTGCTACAGGGGAGGGTTCATTGTATGTCCTCCACAAATTCAAAGCTCTATTTATTACTCTAAAAATTGGTGTACTGAAGCAGTGTTCACAGATATTCTTCCTCAGTTTTTCCCTTCATTGTGAGAAACTTAACAATGAGTAACCTGCTTCAACTTATGTATCAAAACCCAAAGGACTTTTCTTTCATCTTCTTTTAAATTAATGACCTTATTAATAGTACTAGCAATTGGACTATGACTCTCATGAGCCAGTCAGTTAAATATGGAATTTGATTAATTCTGATGGGCATTAATTTTTGCATTTAATTAGGTATGATGTTATCACAGAAAGAAAATACAACAAGTATTAAGACAACTATCAGCCAATCACAGTGCTGGTTATTAACTGGGTAATCCCAGACCTGTTTTGTTTGGTTGTGCTAGGTTCCCTCACAATACCTGTTTGGATCAACTCAGGAAGATATCACAGATATATAAAATAGGATCTGTGCAAATTTAGAGATAAACAATGAAAAGAATTACTTTGAAGAAATTTTGATAATTTGCAAGAGGTGCAGAAATAGCTCTAAGGTATCCCTGTTATTAAGCTCTGTAGCCGCTCCTCATTCTGACATAATAGAAACCATATGATACCTCTGTCTGAGTCACGGAGAGCTTAGAAGAAATGGGCTGCTAGTTTTTCTGAGTCAACTGGCTTTCAGCAGAGAATGTCAGTGTGGATAGTGGAGTCCTGATCAAAATTTGCATCTTGAATAAATTTTGCTAGGACCTTGCAAGACCCTAACGTACAATCTTTTCTGTTTAGCCAGAAAAGCAGTTGCAGCACTTGGATTGCCTGGTGACCACCCACAGCTTCTTGCTAAGCAGGCTTCTGTGAGGATTAACAGACCATAGCAAAATCACCAGATGAATCTCAGTAAGAATTAATTGAGTATCCTTGCAATAGAATAAATGCCTAAACTTTCCCTTTTCCCTTCCATACTAGAACAACATTAAAGAAGCACACTTCTTTTCTCAGAGATGGATTTTTATAGATTTTCTGCACTGACAGAATGACTGAACAATAATCAATGACTATTAAAAAACTCAGTTAGGAAGGGGATACTTCTGGATGAAATTCAAGAAGAAAAGCTTCTTGTCTTGGTGATTGCAAAAGATCTCAGAAAAGTCAGTGCACATATCTGGCAAAGATATAAAGTTAAGGTGAAAGCATACTGACAGCAGGAAAGGGCCAAAGGCTTATTGGACTATGAAATGACTTTCTCTCTGCTTTAAAATACCTCTTCTAAAGTAGGCAGCTGTTTGTAAACAGAGTAAAAATTAATACAAAAAGTATTTTTTTATGAAAAAAATCTTCTTTTGTGTGGGAATTTCATATCCTTATGCAAGTCTTCTTTTGTGTGTGTTTCAGGAGTACCTCATACAGATGCAAAATTTCTTTGCATGTAAATATACATGTAAATGTAAATGTCAGTAGAAATTAAATCTTCTCCAATGACAGCTTCAAGTTTCTAGATTGCACTCACGAATAACAGTCTTGGGAATTGACTCAGTCATATCAATATTTTATATTTCTATGAAAAAATATGGTGTCAGACACAAGTCATAAACAATTGGAGTAATATTGATATGGGAGAATGTTAATTTTATTAAAGATTTACATTAACAATGAATGTCTGGAAAGTGAATGTGGAAAATTAGTAATATTAATAGAACTTGTTAATAGTGCACAGTGGCTTTGCCCACTATAGAGTATTGGGATAGCCTCCATTTAACCAGTGGAGGTTAACCAGACATATTATAGTCTTTTTCAGAAGATATGTCTGGCCTTATGAAAAGGATATTTTCTTCAGGGTGTGTTATATGTAAGCAAACTACAGTACAAATTTTGATTAAAATGTTCCTCTGTGGCCTTTCATATAAATTCTAACTTTATTTAATATTACTTTCTACATGTATGCAGAAAATGGCAAGCCAATATTAATAAAAGAAGGCTTATAAAACTGTGGAATGAGCAATAGATCCTTGACAAAATTTATTTACCTAGTTAGACTTTCATTTCAAAGTTAGCAGCAATCTCTGATACTGGTATTATACAGGGGTCTTAAAACTCTGTTCAACTTTTTTAACTCACTTTAATTTATTCCATGGAAGTTTAATCCCCTGCTGAACAGAGCTGGGGTGAATTTTCAAAAGTCATAATCCACTGAAGTAAAAAATCTTTAATGACAACATAGGCAGCAGGCTTCAAGAGTTTAGTTTAAATTCTTTCTAAAAATGTAAAACATAGGGCAAGAGTTAATAGGATATTTCATACAGTTACATTTCAATCCTTTCCAAATCTTTATAAATTCACTTGCATCACTGCCATTAGAAATATTTGGGCCGAATTCCTCCACTTCTAAGGCAAAAAGCAGAAAGCTGTAAAATTGTAATATGACAATTTTCACAGTATATTGTAACTCAGTTGGTCCTTCCGTTCACAGATTATTATATGCAACAGCATAATGTTTTTTAATTTGAAAGAGAAATGACATGTTTTACATGCCAAACAGTGTCTATTCTGATGTAATTTTATTATTAGGCAAGAAAATGAAAACAAACTATATATTACCACACTATGCTTCTGCTGCTGCTACTTGGGGAATTTGGCAGTTGATTTTAGTGGTGGGTCAGGATTTGGCCCAAAAATCGAGGAGAGAGAGTTCATACATTTTCACTGTGTTCCAAAAAACACAGTTACAAAACTGTACAAAGCTTTTGCTCAGTGAATTTTCAGTATATCATTGCATACATATATTATTCTTCTAGCCCTAAGTATCTTTTAAGGGCCTAAGGATGTGGATGGTTAATCCAACAGTATCCCCCTACTAAGACCTTTGGAGCTGGCTATTGAAGAAAGATCCTGCAACTCAAAAGTCATTGTTTTGTTATGTTGTTTTTTTGTTTTGTTTTTGCTTTGCTTTGCTTTGTTTTTCACCTGGAAGCTCCCTGGGTGCTAGCTATTATGAGCTTCAGACTTTTATAAGTCTTCTTGACCTATGAATCCAGACATTATATTTCAGCCTCACTAGTAAAATGCTGTAAGAGATATTGTTGTGTCCTGAAAGACAAGATCTTAGGAGATGTCAAAGGAAACTGGTAAGCTGTTGGTACAAAATAAACAAGAGGAGACAGTTCTTCGGACAATTTGAAGTTAAATCATGGAATACCTGGTCAAAGAGTATCCAAAGAGTATTCAAAGTGCTTTGGATACCAGAAATTTCAGACAGAGACTTGTTCATATACATAATATTTTTGAAGATTATTGGAAACATATTGTACACACCAGATGATTTTTGTTTAGACTTGGGAATTTTCTCAAGCTTTAAAATTGAAAACAACAACCACCTCTTTGTTCTCTAGGAGCTAAGTTTCTGTAGAAAAACAGTATGACCCCCTTGAAAGAAAAGAGCATAAGTGATGCCAATCTCCCCACCTATGATCCAGAAGAAAGACGATCTGTTTCTTCTATCTGGCTTTTCATGGCTTCTTGTTGTGAATTGGTGATTTTAGTTTCTAACCCCGTGACTAGTTTTCTGCAGGCACAGAGAGGAGCCTGAACTTGTTGCAAAAGCAATCCAGCATTGGCCTGTGTGTGCTCATAAATGCACTCATAAATGTACAACAGTGAACTTGACCGTGATGAGAGAATTTCATAATGGATCAGAAACAGTGAACATTGTATTCCTGCTAGCCTGAAGTCCTTTCCTTGTCTCCACATCACTCTGACAAAATCATAGGTGAATATGCATGATAGATCTGATTTTTTTTTTTTTTACATAGTTTTAGGCATTTTAGATGATGGACATTTATTCAGTCTTTGAAAATCTATCAACAGCCAATGGAGAACAATGAGGCAGTTCATTCTTTTTCTGTCCCTCTGTTGATCCTAGAGTATGTCAAGATACATAATATAAACCTAATACCTTATTTTCAGACAAGTAAGGTGATCAGTGAAGAGGTTTGTACTCAAGACAAACTTGGCAAAGACTATATTTGGAGTCTTTTCTAACATATGGAGCCAAGCTGCCGCTTCCTTTCATCAGTTTCTTACTAGTCATAGGGCTGTGCTATTGCCCCAGTTTAACCCACAGAAATGAAACATTAGAACTAAATTTGATATGTCATTTTAAAGTGTTCTCATGGAAAGTCAAGATGTTGCATCAACTTTACATCTACTGAAAATGATTCAGGAGGCTACATATATTTTGTAGAAGAGCACTGTGAACAGTGTTACTTGTTTCAGTTCTTTGGCTGTTGTAGGACAGCCTACTGCAGTGTCTTAATATTTGATGACCAGTTTTTGTTAAGAATTATAGGGTCCCTAAACAAAAGAGTGTCTCTACTGGTTTTAGAAGAAGGCTCCTTTTTATAGCTAGAACTCTTGTTTTTTTCTTCACTACTTTTGTGAAAAAAAATTTTTAAAGTGCATGCAGCATCAGCAAAAAGATAAGAAGTAGTATGGGGGGCCATGGACAGAGACTGTCTTTTACATTTTCCTTTTCAAATGAAGGCAGGAGGATGCAGATTCAATACGGACAGAAAGAGAGACAAATGCATGGAAGAGCAATCTACAAAGAATTACTGAAGAAAAATGCATACAGAAAAGCTTTATAGAGCCCAGAAAGCTGAAAATATTTGCTGTGTGGAATATTTTAGGGGAATATTATATGCTTGACCTCTTCTAGCTCTCGTACAGGCATCTCATATAGCTGATACTGGAGCCACGTCATTTTTCTAAATGAAGTTTTGAGCTGATCCTTCATGGCCATGTTTGTGTTCTCATTTGACACAGAAGATCACGATTTGCTGAAACATTTGCCATATTCATTAGAGTTTGAATATTTTTATTGACTTAACCAATCCACGTTTATTTCTTTCTTGCTACATAGCAAGAAGGCTTGTAAGTAAATAATCACATTGTCATCAAATTTCAATCTCAGTTTCTTTCTTTACTATCAGTTTTTGATAGAATATTCACTTTGGCTTGACTGAAAAACATTCACTAAATAAAATCTATTCCTAATACTAATAACGTCTTAGATGGCTTAGACAGCTATAGAAAATTGATTAGAATCATAAGCTACATCCAGATTTTCCTCCAGCCAATATCTAAACAGGATTAATTGCACATAAACTAGGTCCAATTAGAATTTTCTTAGTGCTGTCCTGACTTGAAAAGAATCTAATTTCAATTATATATTTCAGTACTTGACTACTAATGCACTATTTGAGGTATTTGACCAAGAAAAGAAAATTCTGCATTCCTATATACAGTGAAAGTGAATATGCAAAAACAGTGCTGCCAAATTTTTTATCATGCTGTGCCAGAAAAAAAAAGCTTTTAATTAGTTATATACCTGAAGAGAGAGATTTACTACCTTGAGTATTAGATTGTTTACTTACATTTCCATCTTCTCTGAAGCAGTCAAAGTTTTAGAGGAATAAATATATAATTCAAAACCGATGCAGTAATTACCTATAATGAGCTATCATACAGCTAGAATATAAGGAAAAGAATAAGAAATCCAGAGGCATTGTTTGCTTCTCTGATTTTTTTTTTTTTAATTTCAAATTGATCAACCTTAATTTTATGTTACTATATCTGTCCTTGATTTTACACTGGGAAGAAAAGAGGATCAAAATGAGGACTTGAGGCCTTGTTTGCCTCTTGGGAACCTCATGCAACTTTGTTTTCTCTGCTTCTAATGTTCAGGTTTGACCTAAATAAACATTCAGATTTGAATATATTTTAGTAGAACCCTGAACTTTTTTTGAGGCAAAAAACCTGCCTACCCGCTAGGAAGTCCTAAAAGAAATATTCATTAAAAAACATACAATCATGTTCAACATCATTGTACAGATGTCTTTGCAAAAAGGAAGATACAGAATGATTGGACTATTGAATCTGAATGGAGTGAAAACTGAACTACAGATCAATTCCTGTGTCTCTCCTAATAAAGCTTTGGGATACTATGTTCAGTGAAATTACTGTTTCCATTCCTCTCAAGGAGTGGAATAGCAATTTGTCATTATTCATGGGGAAAGAATTACCAGGGAGTCAGCTCCCTATATATCAATAGGCCTTGCTGGGTAGAGGAAATTCATATTTTCCATTAAAAATACAAGACCTGAAGCAAAGGTCAGGCCATTATGCTTACTGAGTGCTTTTCCAGTGACATTTGTAGGTTTGGATAGCATCTCTATATCTTTTTTATTTTTTCTTTTGGTCTATATAGACACTGCTGACATCATTCAAAAATACTTCTGACTATTCAGTTGCTGAGAAAATCCCATCTCCTCAGCCCTGTTACAACACTAGTGTGCAACACTGTTGTGGGCAAAACATTCCAATGTTTCACACTTTATCATTGTTATTTCATTACAATAAAGTTTAAAGTTACCAAAGATTGTTGGAATATTACCATGGTAGGAACTTCCATGGTAAAAGATGAATCTGAATCCTGAAAACTTCAGCTAGAAGAAATTAAAATAATACTACTTATTTTGAACCATGAAACAGATGTAAATCTTGGTACTTGACATCTCTGTGAATTTGTATAATCTAAATATGTGAAGACCCCAATCTCATGTAAATTTGAATGGTCCCACTGAGTTGTGCTGTTATGGAAAATGAGGTAAATAGCCCAATGCTATAAATCTCAGACTGAGACTAGCACTTAACCAGTGGAAGAAAAAGCAACTTCGGTTATGGTGAATTAATCAGTATGGTTAGCATGCATGATTCTGAATTATATTCCTATATGCTCAAAGATGAGGGGAAAAAAACACTGTATAATTTGAGCAGATCAATGTTTTAGTTTTTCACTAAGCTTTTTAAATTGGCCCCCTTTTTGTGTTAAATCCATCTATGTTTCAGTAATTTAATTTTCCTACCACCAAATACAGAATCTCATGGATCTGCAAGATCTTTTCTCTGTTTTACAGCCTTGTGGAGGGAATGAAGACAGGGGAATGAAGATGGGTGGATTATGAAAACTGTGGATTATTTCATGTGAAAATAACCACTGCTTTTTGTAGCAATTCTATTATACAACAATGCTCTGAATTATTGGGTGGGCAAAGTCTCTGAGGGCACACAACGATCTTCTACAGTATATAGTATGCCAACAGTATATGAAAAAGCAATTGGCTGGAAAATGTAGTGAAGAACGAATTCTAGAGCTTTTTTATTAACCCTTGTGGGCTGTTTTTTTCTAGTCATTACAAAGACACTTTAGCAGGAAAGGGAAATTCAGGCCTTTAATCAAGAATGCAGCCAGTTATCCACATTGAAAATCACGAACAGAGGTCTCAGGGCTAACTGCATGACCAGGAGTCTTTCAGGTATTGCAAAATCAATGACAGTAACAATCAATTTCATTTGTTAGGTCAGACGTGAAACAATATAGCGTGCATGGAATTTGAATTTTCCATTTGCGCGAGATATACTGCTTTTAAAAATACACATACTAGATCAGTCAGCAAGTATTTCAGAAAATATCTACTTTCTCTCCTGGGTGTTTAAAAGCTAAAGCTAAAAATAGAGAGACCTTCTCTTTAAATGGCATTTATACTGTTATATCTTGTTACATGGGAATTTGTCATGTAGTGCTGTGAAATGGAGATCATTGGATGCAGAAAGGAAAACAAAGGAAAATGAAGCTGTGAGCAAAGCAGAACAGAGTGGTAGGCAATTTGTTGCTTGCTATGTACAGATTGCAGGTATAGTAACTTTGCTAGTTTACTGCTTAGTTTCATAGCAGGCTGACAGATTCATGCCAGACCGGCACAGTTTTCCTTTTAACCACATTTCCCCTCTTATTTTGTACTTCTTCCCCACATGCTACTACAAAATTATATTCTGAGTCTTTTTCTCTCCCTGTGACATCTTCACTGCTGCTTCATTAACCAGTGCACCATCAGTGCGTTTCATTGCAGATTCTCTCTTGGCACACTGTGTTGATGTTAAGATGCAGCTACAAACTGGCTATCAAAATGCTAGGCTGTGATTACCCTTCCTTCTGTTCAAAAGAGGTGAAAGAGGCCCTTTGGCAAAATCCCAAATAAAACTCATATTTTATCTATTACCTTTACTGGTCCACCAAACTGAAATGCTCTGGAGAGATGCTGCATGGTCTGCGACATGATATCGCAGCCCTAATAATAAATACCTATTTATTTACTGTAAAAGGCTGAGAACATACCTTCTATCTGACCAGTATATTAAAACAATGTAGACTGGTTTTATGTATATGCCTTCAACTGACCTTGAGAGAGCACTGAAGCTAATGAATGCATGCTTCTATTCCATGACTGTTAGGAAATGAAAAGGCCATGCTGTGGTAGATATCCACTGTGGCATATATCTCCAGTGGTACCAGTAGGGAGAGGCTGTAGTTTAAATACTAGCTGGTTTCCAATGAATTTCCTGAGCTGGAAATACAAATGATTCATTTTTAAGTGGAGAGAAAGATAAAATAACAGCTACAGTAGGGGCAAGTAATTCAGCTTCCGATCAGAGGCATAAAATATGCATACTCAGAATGAGCTATGTTGCTATGAAAAGAGAAATGAGAGACTTGATGTTGTCTTTAGTGTTCAACTGTTAAAATATTTGGCATGTACCTGGTGTGTCTTTTAAGGGGAAATGGGACTAAGGGTGTTGCAGATCTGCCCTCCACTCTTTGTCCCCTGCCAATTTCAGGCTCCCCTGCTGGCCTGTCAGAACTGCATCAGTACTGCATGTTACACAGCTGTGAAGCTGCATCTGTTCTCTGTTTTCCACCCAATTAAGGCAAAGAGAAAAAATAAATATGAAAAATTGCTCTGAACTGCAGCTCTGTGAAAAACTCTCTCGGAACTTTATGGTTTGGTAGGATCTTGGTGCAAGGTTTCTTCTTTTTCTAAAATGCAATTTGCAGGTTTTTATAATTACTTTTTTATTTAGTGTCCCTATTTTTTTTTGAAAATACACAAGTGGTTGTCTGTCTTGCACTGATCACTTTGTTTTGAGGAGGAAGATGTGAAGAAGAAGTGAGCAAGGAGACATGCCTGTTGTCTAAACATCTAAACACAGATGAGGAAAATCAGTAGACATTGTGTTAAGGGACATTGAGACTTCTTTTGTAGATGTGACTGAATGTCCCAATTAAGAACACAGGGCAATGTATACTTAACAAGGGAGTGCGGAATGTACCTATAATAATAATACTAGATTTATAATGACATGGACTCTGAGCATGGTCAGGCTGGAACCAACAAGTAAGCACCTTGACAGTGAAATCTGGGGGCAGCAAAAGCAAAAGGATGTGACTCGTATGTTGGAAAACAAACACGGTAGATACAAAGTATTCAAGCATGCATATGTCAGTTTGAGATGAGAAACAGCCAGTGAAAGCCACATACAGAGTGGAGGAAGGGAAGTGAACTGAAAATCGGTTTTGCAGCACTTCATTATATACTCATGACATGAAGACTTTTTATAAGCATCATGACAGAAGCTGTGAAAAATAAAATGAATTTTGTGGATTAATTCTGGAGGCCAATGTAAAAGACTTACAGAGGAGAACGGGATAATAACTACTTGGAAAGAAGAGGCAAATTGACTTTTTCGGTTTGTTTTACTTAAGTATAGAGAATATAATAAAATTTCTCCTAAAAATATTTTCTATTAATTTTGAATTCCGATAATTCTGGTTCAGATGGGAATGATGAATTTTATTTTACATATCTTAATATTTCCTTCCTTTCTTCTTTTCTTCTTTCTCCTTCAGGTTACCTGTGCAAATTTAACAAATGGTGGAAAAACAGAACTTCTAAAATCAGGAAGCTCCAAATCCACACTAAAGCACATATGGACAGAAAGTAGCAAAGACTTATCCATCAGCCGACTGCTGTCACAGACTTTTCGTGGAAAAGAAAACGATACAGATTTGGACCTGCGATATGATGCCCCAGAAACTTATTCTGAACAAGACCTCTGGGACTGGCTGAGGAACTCGACAGACCTGCAAGAGCCTCGGCCCAGAGCAAAAAGACGGCCCATTGTCAAGACTGGGAAATTTAAGAAAATGTTTGGCTGGGGTGATTTTCATTCTAACATCAAGACTGTGAAGCTAAATCTGTTGATAACGGGAAAAATCGTTGACCATGGCAATGGGACGTTTAGTGTTTACTTCAGGCATAATTCTACTGGTCAAGGGAATGTGTCCGTGAGCTTAGTGCCCCCTACAAAAATAGTGGAATTTGACTTGGCACAACAGACAGTGATTGATGCCAAAGATTCCAAGTCCTTTAACTGTCGGATCGAGTATGAAAAGGTTGACAAGGCGACCAAGAACACACTCTGCAATTATGATCCTTCAAAAACCTGTTATCAGGAGCAGACCCAGAGCCATGTGTCATGGCTCTGCTCCAAGCCCTTTAAAGTAATCTGTATTTACATTTCCTTTTATAGTACAGATTATAAACTAGTACAGAAAGTGTGTCCTGATTACAACTACCACAGCGACACACCGTACTTCCCATCAGGGTGAGGAGAAGGCACCTATGTCTTGAGACTGAAGCCTGGGGAATCAAAGAGGCCGTGAGACAGGGCCGTTACCTCGAGGAGGAAGGCCACATCTATTGCCTGGAATGTGTCTACCTGCTGCTGCTGATGTCAAATGGCTGCAAATACGTTAGTGGAAACCAATCCAATGTAATTTTTGCCCAGTCAGCTCCATGTTTAAAACTAGTTGTATTTCACTATGGATTTGAAATAAAACCACACATATATACACAGAGACACACACTCTTTTCAGCTCATCTCTCGTAAGATTCCCATTAAGAGAGCTTTCATTGTCTGATACATAAGGTTTCAGGATAACCTACTGTCAAGCAAAACGGATTAACTAGACAGAGAATTGTTTCTAACGCAGACTGCTATGGAAATCTCTTTGAAAGTCTTGAGTACATGCCAATCAATAATCCCCACTCATGCATTCCACTGCTTAGAGTAGCTGTACTGGTAAATAATAATGTAGGAGTAAATGCTTGTTAAAATGGGAAAAAAAATGTGTGTCTAGAGTTCAGTATTCCTTATTGTATGATCACAACCAAGCGTAGTGACTCTTTCTCCAGCATATAGTAGGCACATTCAAGGTGGTGTTAGGTGGCTCTTTTTCTGTGGAGCGAGCCTGTTGCTAGTAAAGATGGGCAAACATTTGAAATTTACATGTGGGCAGATATTTTGGTTTCATATTTCTCTGACTCTTTGAGCTCTGATTCTTTACACCTGGTTGAGTGTAGGCCAGCTAAGCTACTAAAAAACTCTCCAACTGATCACTAAGAGGGGAAAATGCCTGACAGAGAACATGTAAGTTATAAGTGGCTGTCTTATCTTTATTACAAATATTG
>JAVCKT010034314.1:2747-27111 GCA_032273925.1 Rhynchotus rufescens
ACCTCATCTGCCAAAGGTGGCTTTAGTAGATTTCCAGCATAGAAATACTTACTTACCTGTCAGACGGTCCTGCTGAAAGTAGTTATCCAGGTTCAATATCAAGATTGGCCTGTTAAGTCACTTCTAACTTCTTCACAGGAAAAATATTTGAGAAATAAAAACTGTTTGGCAGAGAGTAGAACTGAAAAAAGTTAAGTCTTACCTACCTCTACTACTGCTTTGGCATCCAGTCTGAAGTTGAAATCTCCAAAGACAAAATATGAAACTTTCTCAAACCGCTGATCTATGATTCTGGGGGGGAAAAAAAAGTCACTCAGCTTTGCATATATTCAAACATGCAGATGCACATATTTCTTATGTCACTTCAGAGATAACTTACATATATTCCCCAAAAACATTTTACTTTTAGGAACTATCTTGGAAATAACTGGGACAATCAAAAGTACCACTTTATTTTGGAAGCATCATCTTGATAAATTAACTGTGTATTTGGTCTATGCTTCCTTGCTCAGGCAACTCTGTCTCCAGTACAAGTAAAATAACACATTCAATTACCCCTGGCCTTGCAATATCTGGTCCCTTATGAGGTCTGGTTCTCTGAAAGACAAGCCCTTGTTGAGAAATCAAGTGTCTGTTGAGAACATAGCCAACTCCTAAGCTGGGCTTCTGGACATGGAGCAGAGACTGACTCTCTTCTCCTTGGTGTCTTCCTACTAAAAAGTGAGATGAAGCATTTCTATTTATCTTGCAAATCTTATATTACTAAAAATCACATATTCTTAGTCTGGCATTAATAACAATTGCTTGGTGCTCCAAAAGACATGCAGTTTCACCTGTTTTTAGGGCTCTCAGCATTTGGAAAACCACTGGGTTAACCCTTAATTTTAAAATAGGAATCACTGCTGCTAATTAGTTAAATAATGAGTAGCTGATTAGGGTATAATGTGACTGAACAATAACACATGTGTGTGTAACACACTGAAATGTGACCGTTACAGCTGGAAAGGAAATACACAGAACAAATGTACAAAAAGAGTATACTAAAGTGCATACTAAGAAGTAAGAGACAGAACCAAGGCAATACACTCTTCACTTTCTAGGATTATAGAAATGTTTAAGTACTATGATATCCTAAATCCCAGCTGAGACAGAGGCTCCTATGCACAGCTAAGGATTATAAAGCAATGCACAGCTAGGCAGACCTTCTGCAACTGTGTTGCCCAGCTAGGAGGCATTTGTTTTAAATGGCTTTAAATGTTTTAATACATTACATCCTCTTGGACACTGCAAAGCTATAAAGTAAGGAGGAACTCTAGATTTACAATGAGACATTGCTGCTCCCCTTAACACATCTCCTTGCAGTTTCAGTCTGCAGCCATCTATTACATAAGGACCGTTATGCTATTGAGAAATTAATGTGCATTGGACCTATGCTAGTGATCACCGGAAGCAAATTCTGCTGCAAAGTTATCCTCTTCTGGTAGGAAAATGTCCAAATCCTCCATTCAGCTGATAAATTATTGCAGGCACTGTTAATAAATACTGTCTACTGTCAAACACTACCAAGCATCAGGTCGGTCTGCCGCTCCCAACCTGTATATAACATCACTTTGATTGGTGCCCTCGTGGCACGTTGAAGGAAAATGAGAGCTTAAAAGCTAAACCATTCACACGACCACAATTTGCTAACACTGTAACTGCAAGTTCTTATATACAACTTCCACACGCAAAATGTTGATTCTGCTTTGCTGGCTTTAGTGATTTGTATCTTAAGTTTTTCCTTTGCTCTGTGCCAATGGCTGCTGCCAAAACCCTAGAGAGATTACAGGAATGACAGCAAGGTCCAGAGACGGCCTCTTAAAGCAAACTGATGTCATGAGGATGGTATCTGTGATTGCATTATGCAAAGATGGATTTTTCAAATAAACAGACTGCTCCAAAAATAGACATTTAAAATGTCTCTTAATTAAATTCACTTGAAAAAACTCAAATAGCTACTGACGAACAAAACACTTGATTAAGTTCTGCTTCTGATCAATCAATTAAAAATCAGTCATTTCATAGCCTTGCACATTACCTGATTTAAACATGATTTGGATACGAAACACCAACTTTAAACTGGCAACTTTAATCAGCTACTTCCCATATGTTTTCTGTTATTGCACATTTTAGAAAGAGAGTTTCAGGACAGATTGAGTTAAAATGGTACAAATGTCGCTTCTCAAGAACGATGATTGATGCAGCTTCTGACACAAGAGAAAGGTGGAGAAATGTAAATGCACAGTAAAATTACCAAAGCCAGCATGGAAGTAAATAAAAGCATGTATGTGTGTATATATATATATATATATGGGTCAACTTACATTGTATGTATATCTATCTATCTATCTATATAAAAATCTATCTATCTACCTAAATCTACTTTAAATCTCACTTTTATTTACAAAACAGGCGTTAAGGCTTAAGCAAAAAAAAAAAAAGTTCCTCCTCTTTCCACCTTTTAATCCACCAATAAGTAAAACTGGTCAAGTGGACAAGTAAATGCAGAACAGGGAAGACGTTCTATTTAATTTTTACTTGCAAATGAAGCAGGACGTCTTCAGAATTTGCTTTATTTTACCATGCCATTTGCCATTACACTAGTACCCTTCCTTTAACCATGAATCACCTAATCCTTTAAAAATGCTGCCATGAATCAGCTGATGGAGCAATAAATCTGAATCATATAAAAAGAAAGCGGCCATCCCATGTCACCAACTTTAATTTAATGTTTTTAGTGGGAGGACCAAGTGCTATTTCTTGCAACTTCCATTTGCCGTCTATGGGGTTATCCAGAAAGGCTTCAGGGTGCTCTTCCTCCCTGCACAGCTTTTTCCAATAGCTAGTGACAAAACCAGCCACTCTTGGGGAAAAATGTCACGATGGTGAAGGAGATAACAGATATTTTACTTCTGGAGTTTTACGTGAAAGAGGAAATCAAGGACCATCAACATCGTCTTGGTGGGCTGTGACCTCTACAGGGTCTGCATTTTGTGTGGACTTGTTAAACTTCAAAGTGTGCTTGTTCAAGGGTCAGAGGACAATACTTCCTTCCCAATTCCACTTATGCAGGACTCCTAACTGCATAATTAGGCCTTAAGAGTCGTGCTAGGTGCAGCCTGGAACTGGAGAACCGAGCTCTTTGTCCCAGTTGAGGCACACCATGTCAGTCATCTCAGCAGTTTCAAACCAATTCTGCATTTCTAATTGGTGACTTTACGCTGAAAATCTTTTGGGTTGCTTGGATTGCTCTCTAGTACTTTCCAATCTTTGCTGCATTTTGAGGAGAGATAAAATGTCTGCAAAATTTCAAAGAAGACTCTGCCTGTTTTCTGGGGATGGATGAGGAGAACTGCAGGGAACCACTGTGACCCCCCGAGGAGCAGGCAGCACAGCTTGGCTGCTGGGACAACCCTGTGCCCAGCACGGAGCAGCCGTGGGAAGGGCACAGGAAAACCAGAAGGGAAATCAAGCACATTCTGCTGTAAAATTGGGCTCTGGCCCTGCAGCCCGGGAAAGGCTGAGCTACTCATACATAAGGGCAAAGCCCTAAGTTTGGATGGGATCAGTTGGATAAGAGCCCTGGGAGGACAAGCTTCTGCAGAGCAACTTCAGCCACCCGGGTACCCTGGTCATATTGGGATTGAAAACAAGAGCTGGTATCAGTGTCTTGTCTCCCCCAGGTTCCTGCAAAGGTCAGTCAAGTTCCTGAGGTTGGTCCATACATGCAGCACAGGGCCTTAAAAGGAGAACTTTGGCACTACTGACATGAGGGAAGCCTTTCATAGCTTCACTTTGCAATTAAAGCACTGATGGCACCTGGCCGCAATCACTGATACGTCCTGGCAGGCCCTGGGCCACGTGGCGACGTCGGAGGGGCCGGGGCCAGCGCGCGGGTCGCGGGGCAAGCGGCAGAGCGTGATGCAGCGTGACAGGCAGCACGGCGCGCGGCCGGGCTGCGGCTCCGCCGCTTTGTCAGGGGGATCAGCCGCATTATGCCTCTAATAGCCATGTCTAATGCAATAACCGGCCGGGTTTTGTCCCGAGCCAAGGTATCAGCACCAGGTCAGAAGGTAACGCTCTGTTTACACGATTATTTCCTAAAGCACTTAGCTTCCCCTCAGCATGGAAGTTGGCTTTTCTGCTTGTAAGGAGGCCTAAAGAATTGAGGGAATGGGCAAAATTAGCTACACTGAGCTGGAGCTGAATGGGCTGAGGTGGGAGGTCTGTGGCGGCCGCAGCAGGGCACCTTCCTCCACCGCCCGCGGGGCCGCGCGGCCTTGGGCCGGCCCGCGCGCCACCCACGCACCGGCCGTGCCCAGCGGCTGCCATGGGGCAAACACGGGAGCAGCCTCAGGGCAAACGGGGCCCCTGCAGCGGGACAGGCAGCGGGAGCCAGCAGGGAGGATGGAGGCCGCCTCCTTCCTTGGCAAGGGGCAAGCGAAGGTCAGGCCATATTTTACTCAGCAAGGACATTTTTATAATTTATAACAAATGTGTCTAAGCTAAATTGCAATGATACAAGCACTTGCATCTTGTTTGTGCAATTTTGGGGGGAGCAATTATCTTTGCACAAAATGTATGTTTCTGTGTATTACTCCTGCAAACGAATTAAAGGCACAACAGCTGCTTTTGCAAAGGAAATGTGACAGCACCTAATAAAAAAAAAACAAAAAAAGAGAAAATCTCATGTAACCACCTGGAGAAGACCAACACATGTTGTTCTCTAGTTAATCCTGTTTATTTACTGTTGAGTCAGGCAGAGCTGAGGGACATTGGTTCTGCTCTGGTAAGGACCCAGCAGTCGCATCGCTGATGTCCTTGTCTGATGACCTGCAGAAGACTCCATCCTTTCGTCTGGCCTGTGAGGTGCTCCAAAGCTGCAGATGGACAAAAACCATGGGCGCAACATCCCAGCAACCTGATACATGTCCCTGATCACCCTGTGCATCACAGCCTTGTAGCTCGCGCTAGGCAGAGGGCACGTTCAACCCACATCCTCTTGACAAAACAGACAAGAAGCAGGGATGGCCTGGCCATCCCACTATGTGGTAGACAGCTGGCGGGCGGTGGATGACCAGGAATGCCAGGCACACCCTCTGCCCTCTGCGATCCAGGTGCCAGAGGGAATAACAACTCCTGCAGTGACTTCTGGTGGAAAGTCAAGGAACAACTGCAGTAAAGAACACTCCTATTACCTCAGCCGTGTGAAGACACTGAACACAGGGACACTGAAAACACTGTTTTGGTGTATAGTATACAAGCACTGTCATCTGGTCTCTCAAGTTTGCCCGTCCTTCCCTCGCTCTGCTTAGCCTTCGCCTGGGAAGTCAGCCCCAACACTTACAACCCGAGGACAGCTCGGTGCAGATCCACTGTAAATAATCACAAGTTTTGAAGGTATCTTTGAAAGGCAGCACCTTGCTCCCATGTGGAGCACTCCTGCGCTTCTTCAGGGTGTGAGAGCTCAGTGCTTCGCACTCTCTCGTATACACTTAGAGATAAATTTCAGGGATAAAAAAGCAGCATTCATTTTGAAGAAAAGTTAGCTGTTGACAGCCTAAGTGTGCCTAAAAAGATGTGATGGAAGTGCTTTCACTGGCATGCCTCAAATGTGGCAACACTGTCATTAAAAAGATAAACTTTATCATATTTTTGTGTTCTGCTCTTTCTGACATAATAGCTAAAACCTATTAATAACACCAAAATATCTCCAAAGGTCAAGCTGCACACGGCAAGATGAAGGGAATTGTCAAGAAGCTCAGGCAATCATCTTAGCGCTCCGACATTTGCCAGGGCTGCTTAACTAATATATGATGTTCATTTTTAATTTCAATATAGTGCCATTTGGGCAAAAATGTTGTATTTTTTAATTAATTATAATGTCAGTAGCTATTAAGATTAAAAGAAAGACCACATCAATAATAAATACTTAATCCAAAGAAAGGATTACAAGATGAGCAATAAAAATCAATTTTTAGAGCTGGAAAATTGTGACTTTTTCCTCACCTGACTGGTATTTTCATTATATTGACAAAACCATGATCTTACCCAACACTGACATTCGCCTAATGAAACAGCAGCCATGTATAATGATGTAAGTACTTGTCATTTTGCTGCAGAAGAATACAATTTGATTGCACTGGTGTTATGTGGCAAAGAAATTGTCTAGCTCTTTATATGATGTAAAAGAAAATCAGAAGGAACTGGAGAAATTGCCTATCTTTTTGAATCTCTCTCTATTTTACTGTGGAAGATTAAAAAGCTTCCGAATAGCTCCCGGAGCGGCTGATGCTGGTAATGCCGGCTCATCAGCAGCCTGCAGGCAGCGACCATGTGTCACCCTGCACGAAGATGGAGACGCAGCAGCTCTCGTCCACCCTTCTACAGAGCCGGGACATAGTGGGATGCAACAACATCCCATGACAACATTAGAAGTGCAGCCACCAGGGCACAGAATAAGCAGGATACGCTGCAGCGGGGGCCCATTCACCCCTCAGAGCCGGCCCAAGGCCTCGTGCAGGGTGCTGGCGGCACAGCAAGGGCAGCATGGCAGGGGCAGGGTGATGCAGAGACCCGGGGCAGCTCTCACCGCATGTGCTCCACCCCAAGCCACCTGCAGCAGGACACGGCAGAGGGGACGAGCGCGGGGGACACAGTATTGGCCATGCCAGCCCACTGCCGGGCTCGTCTGCTGCGCTCAGGAAGCTAAAAAACAGAAACACTCCTGAAAGGTGTAATGCAAATCATGAGAGACACAGAAAGATGTCACCTTCAGCGGGTTCAACAGATGAGCTGCCTGGCATTAAGAAAAGCTACCGAAAAACAAGCTTTGCGTTCGTACTTGTTAGCGTGTGCCTTCGTTCCCTGGAAAACCAGACCAGAGTGGACTGCTTAGCTAAGATGAAATAACGGGCAAAAAGACAGAAATACCTGGCATGCCAAAAAGGAAAAGAAGAAAGCTCTCTTTCAAAAGAGCAGCACACCAAAATACTGAAGCTGCCAATATTATGTTCGAACAAGGAAAATCCTGGTGGCCCGCAGTCGGCGCGACAGCACTTCTGTGTAGCATCTCTGCTGCATCTTAAAGCAGACCCTGAGCCTCCCGAAAGGAGCAGCAGCTGCGGCGGCAGCCAGGCACAGCCCACAGCCCGTAGCAGAGCCCTGCACGGTCCTTCTGCAGCCACTTAGCACCTGCACAGACAAGGGCAAAGACACTGCAGCCTCGTACAGCTGTGGTGCTTTCCAGGACAGAGAACACAGGTCTAGGAGGCAAGCACCCCGCTCCCACGGGGAGCCCAGCTGCCTACGGGAGCGAACGGCAGGGACGGTTGTTCACGTCGTTCCCGCCCGATGGGCTCCTTCAGCCGTCTCCACACACGGTACCTGTCAGCTTGCGGCAGCCTCTTGCAGCAAGCATTAAGCGGCTTGTAAATACAATTACAGTAGCGATTTGTTTTCATTTCTCTGCAAATGAATAAAAATTTGATCAACAGCCCACATGGATTCTGTTTAATTGAATCACAGCTATCTGGGAAGATTATAGGGCCATACAATATAACATTTCAAAAGAAAGGAACAGCAACAAATGCTGGTGTGAGTGTCACCTTTAGCTGGGCACTAATGACTGCTCTTTATGTAGCAGGAACAAATTATGAGGAACAAATTATGATGAAAAGAGAAACATAACTCAATACAAGTGGTGCACTCTGCCACACTCTCACAAAAAGGCATTTTCAGAGCACAATCAAGTGGGCAACAAGTTACTCAGAGACATTACTTTAGGTTTTGTTTTTTAAGAGCTCTTCTGCCTTTTCTTGAGTTGTCTGTACTTAATTTTGCAAATTTCCTTGAGAATGGTACCTTACCACTGCATCCAGACTAGCTAGGTGCTACAACATCAGTTAAATATGATTAGAAAAAACGCCAGAGCCAACGTATTACTGCATAAATGGATAAAAACAAGTTAAATCATTCCCAAAGGCCAGAAAGATGCTCAGCATCCCACCAAAAGCAATCCCAGGTCAGAAACAGACCTTGCAGGGGCAAAAACCTCTCCAGAAAACCTCAGAGCTTTTCTTTTAACCATTTCTTTCGAAAGAGTCACAATTCTGTCCACGTGAGTCAGGCACTGTGAAAAGTAACTTCGTGAATCCACACTCTTCATTTAAGTGGCATTTATTTTTTTTAAACAACTTCAAGTTGTTCAAAATTCTGGATTTTTAATTGCCTCTTCCCCAATTAATCTTTCTTATGAACTTGCTTTTGTTTGTAAAAATTTGTCTATGATATGAGAGCAAAAACAGACCTCTTATTTGTAATAAAAAAAGAAATGCTGCAAAGGATTGATGTAATTAATACTCCTTCTGTGTACACCCCAGAACCTGCTCAGTTATTAATACAACAAAAAAAGCTCAATAACAGAACGAGGGCCAAATTACTGACTGGGACCATGAGAGCAACATTCATTCATTATACAGTTATTGTCCTTAAAATTATAAACATGTGTATTTTCCATTTCAGCACACATAAGCACACAATTATTATTCTGCTAAAAATACAAACTAAACCAAACTAAAAAAATGTTTGTTTTAACAGGAATGAAACGCAAGTTAAATTTTTCACAGCAGATTCAAAGTTGCAAATGCTCGAGCCAGGAGCAGGGAAAACGCATCTTGCCTTCATCTGACAGCTCGAAAGTAACAAGATAATTTTGCTGGATTTACTCTTTAGGAGCATATTATGCAAACACACTAATTTTGAGAGCACTTAACCTTAGTTTAAGGGGGGGAGCAGGGCTGAATCTTAACGAGATGAGCCTCGGGGTTTTTTAATGAAAAGCTGTCTTTTGAATGTGATCTAGAGTTTTAAACCTTTGTTAGGAGACATTTGGAGAGCAGGTTTATTTGCCCTGGGAGTGCATCCTGTTTGAACACACACAAATTTCATCAAACGCCTGAATATGCACAATCTCAGGCTCAGTTTTCACTTATGTTAAAATCAGTATTGCCAAAAACATTTTAAAAAATCAAAAAGGAGAAAAAAAAAAGTGGGCTACTCCTAGAATTTCTCTCAAATGACCCAGATCTTTAGAGTGAAGTTTTTCTTTGCCTAGAAACTAAGTGGCTTTTCTTTGGCTCATTCAGCTGCTAGTTCTGGGAAAAGCCCAAAGAGAAACATTTAGATTGGAGGGGTCTTTGAGAAGATGTGACAGTTGACTGATGAGCATCCATAAAATGACAAAGAATAGTTGTGTGGAGCCGGTGCATCACATCGCCTCTCCCTGGGAAACTAATTGCTCTGAATTGTTAATAGTAACATTATTTTTCTGGCAATCATTTCTTTTGAATACCCAAAATGAGCATGAAACAGCTCCTTTGACCGGACATAAAAGTTAAATGTCCCAATGTTGATCAAATTAACTTCAGCTATGTGACAATGGACTATATTTGTGAGAAAATAATGAAGGGTACAAAGGGGAGCTTTATGCCAAGATTTCACAGTTGTAATGTAAAAATGTTTCTGTTGAACTAGGCCAGGGAATGTTTCAATAGGGAAACAGAAGAGCACTGTCACTTTCTTTCTTTCTTTCTTTTTTTTTTTTTTTTTTTAAACATTCATTTTATAGCTCTGAATGCTCCAGATAATTTTGGGAAGTTTCACTGGTTGGCACACTGAGAACCACAGTACCAGGCTAATTAATATCTCTCATGTCTGTTCCTAGCAGACACTTCTCTAATACTTTTAAAGGACCCGATCTTGTCGTCTCTACTCAAACTCGGGCCACAGCATTAACTGCAGGAAACACTTTTCCCCAGCAAGTGCCTGACAGACCTGACTGATGTGCTGATATGATTAATTAATAAGACTCATACACAAGTATTAATTACAGCAAAGCACTGCCAGCTGTGTTTCCTTTCCTAATTTCAAACATGACTTAAACCCTGCAAGTTCAGAAAACGCAAAAACACAAGTGGGATGCAAACACAGCTGTGTGTACATGCGAGTTAACTAAAATGGGCTCGGAAGAAATCTTTTGTCCCACAGAATATAATCACATATTCTTATTCTGACTTATTAAACATGTTCAGTTTTGACTGTATTTGCATCTATCCGGAAAAAGGTAGGTAACATCTAGGAATTTAGTTTTGCATTTGCATTAGTGTTAAACACTATCAGCACTCTAATCTCTATACAGTTTATATATATTTTAAAATATAAAAATAAATATTTACTTTAAAACAGTGTAATTCCAGCTGTCTTAATCTTCAAAGAGTCTGCATAATACCACATTTTCTTCACTGTTCCTAAATGACAAATGTTAAAAGCAATCCGGCTCTGCGCATATCGCTATCTGTCTTGAAAATCATTTTCTTGAGTATATTATTCATTCCTGTATTTTATTATAGCTAAATGACTTCACGATGCCATTATAAGATTAAACCTCTGTGCTCCCCGAATATCTATGATTATTACTACAATCCTCTAGAAAAAAACTTTTAAAGGTAACTTTAAATCATTCGCTTGACAGTTTTTTTCCCTTTCTTTTCTTTCTTTTAATGCTCCTCCAACTCTTTTCTCAGTCATTTGGAGAATTTGAGAAGCTTCATGCCCATGCATCAAAACAACCTTGGAATACCACAATTTTGGCAAATTAGTTTCTCTGATGAATTCAATAGCGGAGTTTATTGCTTTGAGCTTTACTTGTAAACACTCTGCTACTTTGTACTTCAAACTCCTGGGATGGGTTTCCCCTCACATGAAAAGGCTGCACTTAATACATGTTTATGAAGATGCAGAGTGACCAGGTCGCTCACTCCCGCAGTGACCTAAATCAACTGTGAGAAGGTGTTTGGGCTTCATTCGGTCAGGGTTTAGCTCATTAAACTGTTTTCCTTATCTGCATTGTTCACAGGGTTTGAACTGCACCCCTGTTAAATGCTCTTTAGCAGTTTAAAGGCTTTAAAGGAAAAGACTTATCAGCCTCTGTTTTTAACAGCACTAAATCTGCATTATTAGTTCATGCAGATAAGGGGATTTAAAAGCTCAGCTTGAAACCTCCTTCTCCTACATTTATCTGACACTGCATAGTTCCAGTAGCTCAGCTGGAAATGTAGATCTATGAAGCTTTAAAGAGAGATTAAAGCCAAGAAAAGAGGTACTTTTCCCCCTATAGCAGCTCTCACTTTCCCTTTTCCTACTGTCTGGAGGAGCCATGGCAGACAATGGTCAAAGATGGTTCCCAAAACCCGCTGAATGGGGACACTGTTGGTGGCAGCATTCATTCAAAGTGAGCTTCAGTGTATTGTCCTCCCCAATCAGCAGGTCCCAATAGAGTTTGCTGGTGGCTGCCAAAAGGTTAGCAGCGCCCATGAAAGGGGTTTCCCATTATTCACTGCTCCTACAGAAGTGCCCTTTTGTGAGCGGAGCCCCTCGCCTCGCTACGGAGGTCCGGATCTGCGGCTGGCTGCGCGCTCAAAATGCCCATTCGTGTGAATGCAAACGCAGCGCCGCAGCGCAGCCCCAGCCCCAGCACAGGGGAGCCGCGCAGGTTTTGGCAGTGTCACATTTTAATGATAGACCATCCTGACATCTCTGACCCACAGCTGACACGCATACTACAGTCTTATTACCTTACCCTGGCCGGGCGTCGTGGGAGGTCCGGGGCCAAAATTAGCTAATGAAGCACCCCGAGCGCTGTAAACAAGCGTGTAATAAATAATGCAGGAGGCTCGCGCAGGTTTGCCGAAGGTCCCGAATGCAAAGCACAGGGAAAGGAGAGGAGACCAGCAGAGCAAAGCAAAAACAAAATACAAGCAGACCCTTCCTGCGTGTAATGGGACACACAGATCTGATTAAAACTGTGCCAAGAGTGGATCCAGATCCCAACACAGCTCTGTGCACTAAAGACAGGGACTTTTATAAAGCACTGCAATATAAACCTAATTACCATGCTTCCTCGTGCCACAGCATTCTCCAGTGCTCTGAACAGCTTTTAAAAGGGAAACATGAGAAAACATACTGATTTTTTACTCTTCATCCATGTATCATTCCCAAAAATTAAAAAAAAAAAAAAAGAAAAGCCTATTTTTGGGAAGTTCCTTGCTAGCCCTCTGCTGGAGTGTGCAGGAAAAGCATTTGCTTATACAGAGCGAGAAAAGCAGCATCTTTAGCTAAAACAGCTGCCCCTCTCTGACTGAGAGAGAACGTGCACGATGCAAACGGCACCCAAGTGCCTGCTGCGAGCAGCGCGGGGCACCAGGGCGCTCTGCGAGGCTGCCCGCGCGGCGGCACCACTCGGGCCACGGCCGCTCTGCTGCCCCTGCAGCATCAGGAGTTCCAGCTCCACCGCTAACAGGCACCGCAGCACGGGGGGGATGCGAGCCCGAGCGCGCAGAGCAGAGCAGGGTCCACGGCCAGGGCAAGGAGGCCGTGGCAGGCGTGGGGACGCGAGACGTCCTGGGACGCCACAGAACACGCAGGCTGTTCACAGAGCGCGAGCGTCCAGGTGAAAGGCAGTAAGCAAAACTGCAGGTAACCCACAGGGTTTTGTTTTTCCAAGCCAAGCAATTTGTTTCCAGGACCATCTCGTTCATAAGTGCAGGTGCACTTCATGGCTTCTTCAAAGGACTCTCAGGCAAAAAGAAATCAGGAAACACCTCCTCACAGTGAATCTTCACATTTCAAGGTACTATAACCAGACACTTCCATGTTTACTTTACCAAATATTTCCAGGCAAAAGTGTTTTCTTGCTCCAGGATAAGTTGTCTTTTCTTCTGACTTTACAACCACTAATTAGGCCAGCAGCAAAGCGTGGCTATTTGGGGCCTGCTGGACACGGTAAGCTTTGTACTGTGCCCCATGTCACATGAATCCACGCTGTAACGCTGCTACGGACCATGGTGTTATTAATAACAGCCATGCCTGCATACAAATACTGTGTCATTGCTCTAAAAGATTAGCTGCTGGGTGCTCTCAGCCCACATTGAGACCGAAACACCACAGGCTTTAACGTGCAGGGGCTGCCGCTCATGACTTACGGGACAGGCCACAGAGGTGCATTTATTCAGTCTGCAGCAACGACGAAGGCAGGATTTTACTGCTGCCTTTGTGCAATGGTGGCTGTGGTGGGCACGGAGCCAGGCTCCAAACAGTGCAAGACAAGGGGCAATGAACATGAGCTGCATGGAGAGGAATTCCAATTGGATTTTAAGAGAAAAATGTTCACAAAGAGGGCGATCAAACATGGGCATGAGCTGTTCTTGGAGCTGTTTGCTGCTTGGATGGAGGTGGTCTTGAGCAACCTGTTGAAGCCTGAGCAGGGGAGTGGATGCAAGACCTTCAGAGGTTTCTTCCAAGACAAATTACTTCATTATTCTATAATTACAACATGCTTGAATTTCAGGATTTTTTTTTTTACTCCATGCAGACCAAAATGTTAGTGCATTCTGAGACACACTTGCTTTCTATTGAAGAAGTTTTTATGACTTCAGAGAGGTTCTGCTGCTCATCAATTTCTCTCAAAAGAAGTGTCACACACGGCTCTGCAACTGGCACCACTCAGACAACCCTATGCACACTATGTTCTGCATGACCATTGTCAGATCACAGAACAAACGTCTCTGCATTTTTGAGTGTGCCTTTTGGAACATTTTTCATAAGCTGCTTAGGAACACAGAAGAACAAGAGAGGCTAAGAAAGGCTAATACATACCTATCAAGTACATAGCCAAGAGCCTTATGCCGTATTCCTGAGTAAACCGATGGGCTTGTTTCCCAAGCAATTAAATTGGAAGCATCATGGAAAAGGTGAATGTTTACCAAGTCAAAGGCACTATGACAAAAAAAGGAAAAAAAAACACTCAGGATAAAGAAAAAAAAAACATATTTTTTGCAATTAGTAAAGCATTCAACATGATAACACTTAATATATTCTCTCTTACATTACCTTAATATTTACTCACATATATTGTGCAAATAAAGCTACCATCATCAGAAAATTATCATAGAATACCATCAAACTCATATTAATGGATCCACAGGTAGGGAGGCACCTCCTAGACTTAGAAATATCTGCTTAGAAATATCTGCTATAGGAAAATGAAAGGCTTTCTGTCAGCCACATTTCAAAGACAGCAAGTAGTATTCTCTCACTGAAATGTTTTAAAACACCAGAATTGAATGTGTAAAGAAACAGCTTTTTCTTTCTTTTGTACAGGGCTGTGCTATTCACATTCAGAGATGTGAATTCAGAGGGACATGGACATGTCAAAGAGCTGGGCAGAGACGAACCTCATGAGGTTCAACAAGGACAAGCGCAGGGTCCTGCACCTGGGGAGGAATAACTCCAGGCACCAGCACAGGCCAGGGGTTGACCTGCTGGAAAGCAGTGCCGCAGAGAGGGACCTGGGAGTCCTGGGGGGACGCCAAGATAACCATGAGACAGCAGTGCCCTCGTGGTCAACGAGGCCATTTTTAACAGGTCCTCAGAACACTGATGGTGACTAAACTGAAGGGAATATTTCCCAGTCATTTTCAAAACTTTAAACTCTGGAAAATGATGAACAAATACAAATTATATAACAGCACGGAGATAACTCTATCCTAAAGGATTACTTAAAACAGCTCATTCTCACACTTAAAAAAAACACAGGGAAGAAATGGTTGTGGCTGATCAAAGGTAGCCAGCAGCTACGTGATAGATGAGCAGCTCTAGTAAAAGTCCTTCCCAACACTTCGAGGCAGGTTGGGGTTCAAGCTCCCGAGCAGGGCACCGCCAGCCCTGTCCGCAGTGCCGCTGGCCTTCGGACAGGGACCTCTGCCAGCTCCCTGGCATGGGCAGCCTGGAGATGCGCTCACCTCCTGCCTGAGGGCCCTTCAACCACTGTGGGTGGCCACACACAAGTGCTATTTAGTTAAACTCAGCTCATTTTGTGGATAGACCGGCTTGAGGCAGCTCATGCCTCCAGAGCATGCACATGAATTTTGCAGAGAGCTCCAAAATCAAACATCCTTTAGCTGCGAGACAGCTACATGTGCAGGTAATGCCAGACACAGCAATGAAAGACATGGTCTCACGGTCTCACTTTTCTGCCTCAGCTTCCTCATGGCTGATGGACCCCCACGGGATGAGGCTCAGAGTCCTCAGTGGACGGCAGGACCTTCATTCATATGGCTGGGGAACACCTTTTTGTCCAGTGTTCAGGTCCCCGTGCAAGGTGACGCACAGTACAGCCCCACCGTACGACTAAATCACCTTGCCCAGGACTTCCGATTGAAAAGCATTTATTTCTGCTATGGTAGCTTGAGTATTTTGTATTTGAACAAACTTCCTAATTATACTGACTTTGCACTGCCGGCCGCATGCAAACAGCTCCTCTATAAGAGGTCATCAGGAACATAAACGACAGTATGGACTTGGGATCCATCACACAAAACAAGGCGATACATTTTGCCAGATAACAGTATCAAGCAAAAATCCAAAGTTGTGCATGGGTACGTTCCCCAAATTATGACAGAGTGAGGGAATAGATTTGGACACAGCAGGTTAAGGCAGTCAGAAGCAATGAACACGTGGTGATGATACTGAGGAGCTAGCATGAAGGCATCTTCCAAAGTATTTTATACATATACACTTATACAGCAAGTCTTGCCAATTGTACTCACAGTAATGATAAAGTCCTACTAACAAAGACATAGATACTAAGTTTTAAAATATATAAATAGTATGTAACGGAAAAAAAACTGATTTGGAGACACTGGCTTGAGATTTCCATTCCCATCTATTAGAGGGATGAACAGGACACATTCCTGAGGAACTGGTAACAGGACAGGAAGAGAGCCCACACACAAACTCCTCTCCTGAATATATCTGTAATCCATTCCTCTGTGCTTAAAAAATTGCATGTTTTTATAACTTGTTAATGAAGGGTCTTCCATTTACAATCTATCTGTCCTTAAAATAAAACTTTCATCATTTTACCTGTTGTTGTGCAAATTAAAACTATTTCCTTCTGCCACTTCCTGCAGAGAGATGGAGAGCATCCATTCCCTGAACTCCTTTGCTATACCCAAAGCTGCTGTCCTCTCCTGGAGGCAGCAAGTCCAACTCTTTCAACTCACTCCAATTCTCCTTGTCCTTCCTCCAACCCATCTTGCTCAGCACGCAAAGCAGGAGCTCACAATCTATCAAAGGCCTTGCCAGTACAGGGTGGAATAATTACCAGGCCTTCTCCCATCACGTCCTTCACATGATGTATCTATTAACACGTCTCGGTAAGATAATAATGAACCACATTCAATTTCAGCTCCTTTGATTCATTTCTGCAGCACGGACAATGTGTCAGTTACTCCCAATATTATGTTTGTGCTTTTGGATTCTCCTTTGGAAATGCAACCCTTGGCGCTTCCCCGAATTCCACGCTGCAATGCAATTTTCTCTGAAGCATCCACATGGTTTTGACTGCTGTGATCTCTCCAGACTGGGACCGCATTGATGTTCTGTAAATGGATTCTCTACTCTGTGACCAGTAGCTGAAATCATCTATACATGAAATTTGTGCTTAGACAGTAATTTATTCAGGGCACTGTCTTGTATATATTAACACAAGAATTATGGGGGCAAAAAATAGCAATTCTTTATATTCAAAATAATCAAAAATATATGCAATTCTCTTTAATACTTTTTTTTTAAATGAAGTTTCAGAGTGTCCAAGAGGGTAAAAAGAAGAAAAGGTACAGGAGGAAATAAAGAGAAAAAAAGAGGACACACAGTGAGATCTTGTTAGGTCGTTTTTCCCTTGCTTTGGGGAAGCCCTCTGATTCTGGCATGGAACACACGCTACAACAGCGTTCTCCCAGGCAGCAGAAAGGTCAATAGTTCCCTTCACGGATTCACACGGAAGCATCAACAACAGTCCTCCTGGACAGACTTTTACTGAAGTATTAGTATTTAGAAATGTGCAGGTCAGAAGGCACCACTGCAAAAACCACTAGAATTGCGCTCATGGCAAACGAGGCTGAAAAACTTGCTGTGGGACATATATCCTACATAAATCACACCAAAACTACTGAGCTTAAATAACCTTTTATACACACACACACACACACACACACACACACACATATCTATACATATATATGTATATATACATACATATATGATACATATACTTTATATACAAACATGCTTATATACATACCTCTGTGTGTGTGTGTGTGTGTGTGTGTGTGTGTAGGTACACAGAATTGAACACTTAGCATAGGATGAACAGGCCCCTGGGGCACCCTGCCCTGTTTGGGGGCAGTCTCCACCCTGTGTGCTTGGGACAGCACCTTAGTGGCGCTCTGCATTGTGTCCATGCGGCAGGGTGGTACACGGCTGGTACACGTGGACATGAGCAGGGCTGGTGCACGTGGACACGAGGCAGGGCTGGCACACGGGGCTGCCATGTGTGGCGGGCAGAGCTGCCCAGCGCAGTGAGTGACCAGGGCTCGGCACCCAGCAATGGACCTGCCACAGCCATCCCTTCCCAGCACCTGCCTCAAGAACACACTTCCTTCAACCTAGTCCTGAAAAATAGTGGGCTTTTTTTTTTTTCTCCCTTGGAAGGGCATAAAATCAAATCTTTTTTTTTTTTTTTTTCCCTGCAAATAGGAAATACAAGACAAGGTATGTATTAGCCTGGTTGTCTCCTATCTCTCTATTCCCAGTCTGTCTTCTGGTCAACCTAAAGAGCATAAAAATTCTCTTTCTTGGACGTTCCTGGCACATGATGGGCAGGACTCTGCTTTGAAAACAGCCAGGCTCGGCTCATCTGGGACAGTCTGGCTCAACAGAATGCTCCCGAGCAGCTGCCAGACGAGAAGCTCCTGCCTCCGTGGCCCCTTCACCGGCACCACCAGGGAGCTCTGACCTGTTTAATGCTGCTCGGAGGTGGAATGAGCAGCCTCGTGGAGAAGACAACTAAGCCCCTGCTTAACATGGGAATCCTGATCTGAGTACGGCAAGCAGAAAGTCATCTTCCCTAACAGCAATATAGTGGGAATTAAGCATTCCTTCAAGGCAGGGTCCCTCCACTGACTTCAGCGGTTACTTGACTGGGCCTTACAGAACGTGTTTAAGAAGAATTGGATCTGCACCTGATTTATCCCATGCTAACGGCACATATATGTAAATATTAGCATCGCTTTTGCCATGTGTCTCCACAACTCTCGGAGGAATATATGTACTTAATAAAGCTAAGTGTCTGTTCCAGAACCAAGCTACTATTAAAGTGTGTGAACGCTTCACTTGAAGCAGTTGTTAGCAAAAAGACACATAATATAAATAGAACCAGAAATAACTTAAAGATGCAACGTACCAGTCAGTAATACACCATCTTGTTCGAATGAAGCCTTTTCTGGACCATTTGCACTGAAAAACAAACAAATAATAATCAATCATTTTAAGTAAAGAATTAGCAAAAAAGCAAAATATACAGAGTTGAAAACAGACAATCTTCATCCATACAATGTAACTAATAAGAACTACATGCTTGCTGAAAAGGCTTGAAAACATATATTCTCTCTCAGAATCCTGAAATTATTTAGATTTCTAGTTCTTGAGCGCAAATATAAACTCCAGTGAAAATTTAGTAAAAATCTTTCCCCTCAAGGTTTCTAGTAGTTTTCAGATGAAAGATAACCAGTTCAGAAAGCTCTACACCTATACTGGTCCTTGCTCAGAAACAACAAATTCCACCTGCCTATGCATAAACATCTTTGCTTTTGTAATTTTACCTAAACTGTAAGACGTCATCAAAGATTCACATGAAAGTAAAGTGAATGAGATGCGCTAGAAGGCTATTTCTTCCCTGGAGCCAACCCATCTAGTGTTTCTATAAAAGTTAACAGGAATTTAAATAATGGTAAAACGTTGCATTTATCAAAACTGCAGTGTCCATGAGAAGGCCACAAATCAGCTCTTGCCGAGGTCTGGGACTTTCCGTGCAGCGAGGGATTTTCTCAGCACACTCCTAAGCCGTCGCCATAAATTACAACCTCCTACCAAAAGACACGATTCTGTATCCTATTTATTCACTGTTACACTGGATGTGGGGCTAGGCTAATGTTCCCTGATAATGAATATTGCACCAGACAGGCCTAAATAATGATGTCAATGATTTTGTGGCAAAAGACTGCAACCACTTATTACAAATAAAGTATCAGTCATAGTGTGGCATCCTTCATCCTCTCCAAGCTCTCCCCAGGCACCGCACAGATTTCAGAGCTGACCTGCCCCACGTATTTCTGTCTGTCCCTTTCCCACCAGATCCTTTTTGCATTCCAAATACCCTTATGAAGAGTTTAACATATTTACTTTAATGAGAGAGTTATATCTTGGTTTTGAATGTGAAGTCTTATATTCTTTTTTCTTTTATCTACAAACAGAAAAACAGACTCATACAGTATTACCCATAAGTGATGGGTTATTTTGTAGATTGCATTCAAATTCAGAACTCATAATTTTCTAGGAGGAAAGAATAGTAAAAAGCTATCTACAAAAATTGACATTGTGTTTTCGTATACTTTTATGTATTGTTTTATGTGCTGCACACAGTGCTTCATCCAGCCAATTTTTCTATTTGGAACACGGATGGACACACAAGGTGAGACATTCTTCTGTCCTCTGTTCTTGATTTATGTCCCTACTCACAGTGTGACCTCAGGACGAGCGTGGGACATCCTCCAGAGGGAATCTGCTGACAAGGTCCTGCAGTTCACCCCCTGCATCTCCAATTGACATTTGTTAATTCCGCACCGCTCTGAAGCACCTTGCTCTACTGAGGAATACTCTTGATGAGGCAAGAGGAAGGCCAAAGCAAACAGAATACACTCAT
Organism: Rhynchotus rufescens; assembly: GCA_032273925.1. Taxonomy (NCBI): domain Eukaryota; kingdom Metazoa; phylum Chordata; class Aves; order Tinamiformes; family Tinamidae; genus Rhynchotus; species Rhynchotus rufescens. The sequence continues at coordinate 22,666 of JAVCKT010034314.1, forward strand.
ATTTCTGACAATTAATAATGAATTGAAAAAAAAGGGGAGTGATTTTTTTAAATAAATATTTGATGTGATGTCTTACGTATCAAACATGCTTATGACAGTTTTTAAATGTCTGAGGAGCAGTTTGGTACGGAGACCACGTTCAGCCTACCAGATACCCTTAAAAAGCTTTATGGATGCCCACCTTGGTCTGTTTTCAAAGTGCTGCTTCAAAAGTTATCTGCAAAGACTTCAATGACCTTAATGGTATTAACCAAACAAACATTTAGCCAAATGCAAAGCTTTGCTAGGGGCAAAAAGAGCAAGACTTCCTATACATAACAGGATTATACAGCGGTAACAGACTTTGCTTCTGTACACGTGTAAAGTCCCCACCCCACCCCATACAGATTCACCTGCTGAACCCTGGCAGCTCACTGCATTGACCAAGTGACTGCAGACAGCACTGAACGGGTATGTCTTTGATTAAATCAGGTGTCCAGAATCTCTGACTGCAAAAATTTCCTGTTTATGCCTTCATTAAAAAGCTCTTTCCCTACAGAAGTTCTTCCTTTGTAGAGAAAAGCAGCCACCTCAGAACTTTACGAGAAGTTTCCTTCTTCTCCTTAGAGCTGAATTAGGGTGCACCTGAGGATCCTTCATCTGTTAGTACCACAGAATGATGATGACATAACTGAAGAACGATGGCAAAGAAAGACAAAACTCTGCATATTTTATGTGCTGCCCTTGGAGATTATTTCAGGCAAGTAAGTTACCTCTTTATATAATCTTCCTCAAACCAGGAAAAGCTCAAGACAAATCACTGATCTGATCGGTGCTACAGCTGCAGAGTATGCAGTTCTAAGAGGAGCCCCAAATCCATATTCCCAGCGAGGGACCTCATCATAACATGGGGGAGCTATCGGAGCTGTAAATCACATGGCATGAGAGGGCAATAGGGATTTCTCATTATGAATTTAACATTAACATGTGCTAAGCTCCAGAGCGAGTAACCAGTCACCTTTCTTTGGAACCTGAAAGAATAACGTGCATGAAGGTCCAGCCTCCATGAGCACCTGCTGTCAGTCTGAAGACAGGTCTTGTCTCAGCTGCTCCTTCTCTGCAAGGCAAAGGCACTGGGTGTGAATGGAAAGGAGATTTTTAATGACTATCTGGACCAAGCTCTGGGCAGCGGTATCAGGCCAGAAGCATTCACTAAGTGCAGTGTTGTTATGCACACAGTGCACGCAGGTTCTTGGCAATGATCTCAAGCTCAATGCCTGAAAGATGCACTAGGCTGATGAACTGTGGATTCAGGGACAAAAGCCTGGATACACATTCCTCTCATCTCCGATGACTGCGAGTGATTTCTGACATTAGACTAATATCTAAATAATGGTGACTAGCACAAATGTATCACCACTGGAAGGAGGAGAACAGATCCAGGACATACTCTTAAGTGTCTTATCTGTTTGACGATAGCCAGAACATCGCCTATACTGTTGCTGAAGTGTATGGTATCTTCAGAATATATCTGGATATGACCAGAAACCCCTAAAGCCCAAAGCAACAGTAGCTTCTTCAAATCTGCTACGGACCCAATGGACACCAGGACCTGTCCATTATGGCAAGCAATGAGCTATGGACAGTGAATGTCCTCATCACGATCTGGGTTTCCTCGGGCACCTTTGGAGATATTAGTAATTATCTGTTATTTGCTGATGTTTATAGGTGCCTACACAACTTCTAAGTTTTGGGGTTTTCTAAAGTCAGTGAAACTTGCTCAGATCTAAAAAAAAAAAAAAAAAAAAACTGTATTTGAGAGGAAATGCTAGCAGTTCCTTACTCTCTGATAAGCAGCTAATGACAACATTCAGAACTGTATTAATTTCTTTTAATGCTTACTATTTTTGGCACAGGATAGTCTTTTTTTTTTTTTTTTCCTCCAAACTGCTGCTCTACTCAGAACACCCTGTCCTGCCTGTGAATAAATATCCACTTAATTTTCATTTTCAACACCCAAAAATAACTTCTTTCATGGTTCGGGAAGTCTCTCTGACTAATCAGGGAATGGCAGGCTGGAAGAACACCATGCCAGCCCCTCTGTATATGTCTGAGCCACAAGTCCCGTAATTCAGGAAGGTCTCCTGTATTCACACTTTCTCTGATAATTCAGACAATATTGCTACAACATAAGATTCTGCAAAATGTCAACATTTTATCTAAATAAAACACTGAAAAAGTTGAATGCTAAAAGCATTCAAAGTTGTTTAAATCTAATCTCAATTAAAAAATGGAAGTTGTCATTTCTTTCTGAAAAATGAATGCATTAAACTTTTCATTTCTGAACAGTAATACATCGAATTTAAAATCAAGCAGTCCAGCCTCTGTTTCATGCTAGTCTGCACACTGACACGGGCACCTAAGAGATACCTGCAATCTACATTTTGTGACATGGCCAAATACAGGAATTTCTAACAGTATTTTAGAGCTTCCTCATACACATATCAAGAATATTGGTTTTAAGGACAGTTGGATACATTAGCTCCTATTTTGCCAATTTTTTTCTTCAATAAGTATGAAATTCTGATGCCTCTCCATTAAAAGTCCCTAAAAAAATGGCAATCAGAATAGTTGCAGTCGCATTGCACCAGGCCTTCCTTTATGGATAGAGTCCCTCAGGAGATCGCAGTGACCTTTCAAACCCCCCTAGAAACACCACCTACATAAATAACCTCTGCTACATCGGGTAAAAGGACCTCCAGACAACATTAACATGAAGAGAGAGGTTAGAGAGGGCTAATGTCAAAAAGCACTGTGAGCAATAAGTAATGCACACAAACCATGATTGATAATGACTAGCACAGAGCCTTAATTCATCTTTTCTCCATCATTTTACTGAGAGGGACCATATCAAATTAAATAGTGACCCGGCAAGGGTTTATTCAACCATACAAAGCCGGGGCATGAAGGAAAGACATATTAAAGTGGCAACGACTGCGGAGTAATTGCAGCTTCTAAAAGGAACACGGGAGTCCAGGGAGGAAGAGGGGAGATCGCGGGGGGAAGGTGGCTGAGGAGGAGCTGCAGGAAGGGCCATGGGCCGCGTCACCGCCAGCATGGTCACTGTGAACGCAGCTATCGCGAGCACAGTCACCACAAGCGCAGTCACCACAAGCTCCATCGCCGTGAGCGCGGTCAGCACGAGCGCGGTCACCGTGATCACAGGCCGTTCTGCTTCGCGTGCGGCCAAACCGCCAACCGGGGCTGTGGCCTCCACACGCCGCCAGGCCGGGAGCGGCATCGCGGCAGCCTTCGCACAGCAAGGCACTTCCCACCCCGCGGGACTCTCCTTTCCCCACATCAGTTTCCACAATTAAATCGTTTATGCTGTCGTGTCTTACAAAACAGAGGGTAAATTTTCTCCCTACACGGCGCAGGCCGGTGTTCTGTGCCCTTATTCCAGCCTGGCTCACTGCTGGCTATCAGGCGTACCAGACCAGCACCACCCAGGCATGTTTTTACTGACAGATTTTCAAAAGTCGTTACATAGGTTTCAGGCTCTGTCAATGACACTATCTACGGTGCTTATTAAAAATACAGTGAGAGATTAAGAATACTAAGTTAACCTAATAGCAGAGTCTACTACATAGTGTAATAGTAAATTAATCAATCATTTGATTTTTGATAAATGGCTTTCATTACCCTTTGTTTACCAGAAAACTGAGCATAAATAATTTAATAAGAATATATCTATTGGAAAACTACTTTTAACTATCTGTACCTGATGCAAAGTATATAAATACAAGAAACATAGGACAAAACAGACACACTTGCTGCACTTATTTTCTCAGACAAAACTATGCAATATTCCAATCACTACTGTGGTCCTTATATAAGCTTCCTTATATACATTCACAAGAAAGGGACTAATCAGTAGGAATATGTATTTTGCTCGTTACAAGTTACTTTAGAAAGCTGAAACATAACAAGGAATGGAGCTCTTGAAAGATCAAGTTGTAATTTGTTCATATCCCAAGTCAGTTAAACAGCACTTCTTCTATCTTACAAGGCATCTTCCCTTTTCTTCATATCTGTTTCTTAACTCTCCAAAGAGATATTAGAATGACAAAATTTCCATTCCTAAATTTGAGACCAAAATATGATAGCAATTCTGGAACTCCTTTCACCTAAATGTTCTGAGAATGCAATGGGTCATTGAAATAAGTTTATAAAACAGTCATTAAAGATAATAAGAATAATAAGCCTTATTTTGTTAGGGTCACAGCAGAATGGAAAGATTAAAATTTTGGATAATACTTTATGGAAAGATTAAAATTTTGGAAACAGAATTTAAAGAAGTACAGCCTGGGAAGGAGGAAAGAGAAAACCTTCTTATTGCAGATTTTAAAGCAGCAATCTTGACTTTGATTTCCACAGATATTCACCAACTGATCCACCATCTGCAAA
>JAVCKT010034314.1:27121-39985 GCA_032273925.1 Rhynchotus rufescens
ATATAGATCATTTGTATGAGATATTCATTTGTATGAGATTTTGTATGAGAGAAATATCTCTCTCGTAGAGTATCTGAAGTTTAGAATTGGAAGAAAAACATCCAACTTCATGTCCCAGAAAGGGGCTACCACATCTTTCACCTCACAATATTAAGTCTCTTCCCAGATCCTCTGTTAATAGGATTCCCTTAGCCAGCAGATGGATTGTGAATACAGGCAGTTTCATCTACTAAAAGACAACATAAATCATCATTGAGAAAGGAGAGACCGCGGTAAGGTTATCACCATACAGCCTTCTCCATGAAAGGTTTGCATTAAAGCATTAGTGAAATTAATTCATCTTTCATAAGAGCTTTGAGCAGTATCCGTGATCTATGATAACAACCAATTTCTCACTATGGGAAAAAAAAATTACTCAGGCCTGATAGACTACACAAATCTGCTTTTTTTAAATGGCCTAACATTATCTGGAGTGTTGCTCCCAGAGGCATCATTTGAGTCTTACGCCCAGCCAAGAGGACCCATAAATCAAGACAGAAAGTTTTGTTAGTTTTATATGCAGTGGGCTGTAATTATTTTGAATTGCATTATGCCTCAATCATTGTAATTACTTTTAGATCATCCTTAAGTGGTAGTAATAAAAAGAAAAGAAATCAGTCTTAAACCATTTCTCACACAAAAAACACTCTTCACATGGCACTGGAAGTCTGGCTAAAACACATGCACATGCAAATTTAGCATTTGGGCCGACACTCAGCACATACATTCCATTTCACAAAAAATTCTCAAAACACTCATGATTTTGAGGTCTTTAAATTGAATTCTTATTACCAGCATTTGGCTAAGAAGGAAATACACTGGCAAGCAGAATTAATATTAGCTTTCAAAACAGATGCACTTACATGAGAACCAAGTCTATGTCACCGGTGATTCTTTTTGTGTGCGTGCTAACACACACTTGAGAGACGCTTCGGATTTTGGCGTAAAATGAAAAACACAAACACAAGTATTTTCTAGATTTCCAAACCACATGAGAAAGGATCATACCACCTTGGCACAGAGTGGGAATGGACTAACCAAGCTCTAAACTTCAAAACTACTAGCACTAAACTCCCAAAAAAATCCTTTACGGTCTTTATTCCTGAAAGGCAAAAGCTGGTAAAACCACATTGAAGTAGGTTCCTTTCCAGCTGAGAGATACAGAACATTCCATCAGCCCTTAACTACTTGTGCGATGCTCATCCAAGCACAAATTCACTACTTTTATACCTCTGAATGTGAATGTTTACATAAATTCTAAATTATTTTTTAAAATTTAATAGCTCTAATATTAACTGTAATGTGCATACTCGATCCACAAAGGTAGGAATTCAACAAACACAACCAGTAAGAAACTGTCTTCTCTTTGCCGACGTGCAGCAGTGTCTGACGGTTCTGAGCAGAACAAAGTGCCGCAGCGATGACGGTGGCAGAGCTGCTGCACAGACCGTCACGGGTCTCCCCGAAACACACCTTCAATGGGCACTGCAGGCCCTTTGCACTGACTTCAGATACATAAATACACAGTGCGTACATGCACGCACACACACCAAATCAAAACTAATTTATATTCCTGAGAGTAGCTACTAAAATAAATCAGAGCAATTTGGAATGAAACCTAATATTTGGGAAAGCTCCCCTGGATTGCACATACCTCAGGGAAATAATCCTGTGGAAACTTCTCTTTTTCCAGCATGGGCGTGCTTTCTAAAGTGTCTGAGTAGATTTCTTTCCCAGTAACCTTTTTATATTTCTTAGCTAGAAAGAGATATAAAACAAGCTTAACATACAAAATATTAACATCATAAGCAAATTTTAGCAACTTAACAGGGGTATCTGCAAAACAGATAGTGCCTTGGCACAAATATGCACAGGAAGAGGAATATTTTACACAAAAATAAAATACTGAGTAATCTAGAAGAGAAAAATTGGAAATTTCTATGTTTCTCAGTACAAGAATGTTCTCCAGTATTGAAATCAGAAAACAGCAGTGGAAACTTGATAGAAATAGGAAGAATTTTTTTTTCTAACATATTATTGTGCTGCATGACTCTCTGTCCCACAATGCCAGACTGGAGCAGGAATCTGAAAAACGCCTCATATTCTTAACAATTTATTGACTTACAACTCCCGTACACTCTTTAATTATCTGTCTGTCTATACAGATTTCACTATTTTTAACTATTTAAATACCAGGAATTACAAGAGGAATCACACACACCTAAATGGAGCCTCGCAAAGGGCTACCGCTAAGCTCCAAGGTCGAACCCAGCCAGGGCGCTCCGAGGCACCCACCCCGCAGCATCTGCTGTCCCTCCCTCCACGCTCAGCACCAGGTCACCGGGTGGATGGAGCAGTGCCCATGCTCATGTCACACAGCACATTCTGCAGACACGGGTGGAAAAAACCCCTCTCTCTGCCTACAGCCGCGCTTGCCTAGCCGCATGCCAGCCCCCATCCATCAGGAAGGCTGCTAACATCCATCACAAGTATCAGCTGGGAGCTCCTCAATCAGTTAAGTGAGTGACAATGATTAAAAAAATTTAAAAATGATCTGCAGGAAAAAATAGATCTTATTTCTTCTTTATTTCCTCCAAAGTGTTCTGCGAGGGCATGCAGCTCAATCGAATATAAATAAGCTCATTTTCTTAGGCAGCTGCAAACCCTTACAGTAACAACACAGTCTTGTTTCTGGATAGCTTCTACTGACATGAGGCCATTCACAGCAGTTTCCCGGATCAGGTTTTTCAAGTCAAGGAAGTTTAAGATCTTGTGCTGGAGATATGCTGCAGATGAATCTGATTCATCCATTCACACACCCAGGTACCAGCTGTTCTTGGACTGTGTAGCTGCCTTTTCCAGATTATCTGTGGCTATCAGCATGTGCAACTGATGTGTGGATTTAAAGGTGGAGAGGATGCTGTGCTTGTTAAAGGAGATCTAGAGGTAAAGCACATCACTGAAAATCCCTACAGAATGGTTGCATTAAAGAGAAAAAACAGACTCTTCAGCCTTAATCTGAAGGAACCATCTCTGGTTCACCAGACCTGTCCCACGCAGGTAGCAGGCAGTGACAGCTACAGTTCAGCTGGAATTACCAAACCCGATTGAGATTTCTTCCTGATATATTGCTAATTAAAATTAATGTCAGGAGCCCTGAACTGTACAGTTCTCCTAGATACCTGGTGAGATTCCAAGTAATGCAAAAATTTGTCAGTTTAAGCTGTCTACATAAAGCATCATCTATAATCACAGGAAGCATTTACTGTAATGTAGCAATATATTTTCAGGGAAAAAAAAGTATCATGTTCCACGTGCCAGTCACTTCGAGATCCGTCTCCCATAGGAAGCCCAAACAATATCCTGATAAACAAATGTGGCATCATTCTGGTAGATCAGGGGTGGATGTGCCTCACTCAGGAAGTCTGACGGTGTCAGCATAAGGATCTCGGTGTCTTCCAAAGGCGGGAAACATTTGGCAGAACGGAGGCATTTCACTATCATCTTACATCAGGGCTAACTATGAACTCGCAATAATTTACTTTATGAACTAGTAATAATTTACTTACACGACTGCTGCGAGGCAAATGCAGCAGAAGGAGCATGTCCTCTGAGGCATCTCCAAGAGAAAACACAACTAAGCTATTTCTGATTTCATACCACAGAAAACAAGATGCCTTCTGCAAATCAGAGCCGTGACACTGCTCCAAGGATGAGAGGACTGGAATCAGCCTCACACCTGCACCAGCAAATGCCACTGTTGGATGGTGGCTCTTCAGAAGGTAGCACTGTCACTAGTTTAAACTGGAAGCTGACTTTTGGGCCTACATCCACTGTAAAATGGTGGGATTTTTCTTATTTTTTCTTCAGAGAGATGACCGGGCCAAACAGGCCTTCATGAAACTCAGCTGGTCCACAGCCTTCTAGCAGCTTTGCTAGAAGGTGAAGCTATAGGCTTTGCTGAGCAACATGAAGCAATGGGTATTTATATTGTGTGTTTGTTTTTTCCTGTAACAATTCTGTTAACCTTTTCTGAACCGATTATTTCTCCTTGTTCTTTTTCCTCCCATTTTCTCACTTTTTTTTTTTATATTTTCATTTTTCTTTAAAGTGGCCAATCAAACATGAATAAACCAAGAAAAGTCCTCCTGGCTTTAGGTGGAATTCAGAGCACATGTGGTGTCCTCCAGCACTGGTGCCATGAAATTGCTGTCTCAGGAACGCCGAATGCCTTTCACAGCTTAGTGACTAATGATGACAAAAGGACTTATGTTGGTGAAATGTTCAATTGTAAAATTTACAGAACTACTGTTCATATATTTCAAGGAAGGAAGACCCCGTACCCTCAATTACACGAGCAAAGACACTGTCTCTAATGAGAACAAAAATAATGAATCTATACAATTAAGACAATTAGTTCACTCCATAGTTATCACCATTTCGAGTGTCTCAAATTAATGGGATGCTAGATGTAGTATTAAGTGATTCAGCTCAGTAAGCCAAATGAAGCTCACAAGATTTTTATATTAGATGTATAGACAGCTCTCAACTGAAAAAAATATAAATTTTACATAATCTTTTCTATATGTACCTTCAGAAAGCCTTCAATAACTGTCTATGATATTTCTAATATTTATTGCACCTCTCCTGGCCTTACTTTAAACTTTGGAGATTTAGCAAGACTTCCAAACTGATGGATCGATGCCGCTTAAGAACAATGACACCTTCCTACTGACCTGCACTGCTCCAAAGTAATTCGAGCCATAAATCTACCTCAGCTGTTCTGCAAAATGATCATCACTGCTGGACACTAAAGGTCTTGGTCCTATAACTGATTCACACTGGGGAACCTTGTGGACACTCAGAGTTCTCCTGAAATCATCAGGGATCTGTATGGATCCAAAGGTCCATCTGCACACCTATGATTAATGCACCAGTTCTCAGTCTGTGGCCGGTCCATTGACTTCTTCCAAGAGGTCTATAAAAGGTAAGAAAAGCAAAGCCCGCATTGATGGACTTGCATGTATTATGCAAAACTTTGCATACGCTGGGAAATCTGTTAGGCAGCACCATTAGGAAAGCCAGGATTGACACATAATGCTTGGCAAATGCCTTGAAAAATACTATTTTTTTTTAAAGACTTAATGACATCTAATGCTTTTACTTACCTTTAAAATCAAATTGATAGATGTTTTTCAAGGATTCATGAAGAAAGTAAAAACTTCCTAGAGCCTGTAGAAAACAGCAATAAAATATGAAATTATAAAAATATCTACTTGGTATTACTACAAAACAAATCATGCTTTAAAACAAAAAATACATAGTAATAAATGAAAATATTATTCTTTCTGTTCTGTGTTTGTGTTTTAGCAAATCTCTAAGAGTTATACATTTACTTCACTGTTTCTTGCAAGTTTTATAAGTCATAATAGATGATGGCAGTGCTAAAAGTTCCCTGGTGCCACTTCTGCCCAAGGAAGCTCTGACAAGACTTCACCTGCACGGCCCTGAGCTTCCCAATGGTTTTTACTTCTCTGCCCTTACTTAACACACGCTTTTTGCCAGTTAAGGAGTGAAAGTTTACATGTTAGAAAGGAGAAAAGGAAAATCAAGTGAGAAAGAAAAAGTCACATAAGGAGATGGAATGTAAAAAATGGTCAGTTTTGAGTGGGACCCTGATGAGCCTCTAAAGAAAAATGATGCCCAAAAAGAGGGAAAGTTGGGGTAGGAAAGCACAGCCCATCAGCGAGCGAGCTCATATGAGCGGACACGCATGGAGGAGGCGGCGCGTGACGCAATGGACGAGGTGGCAGCTCCGCGTCCTGCTCCCGCGGCGAGGAGCCCCGCGCGGCCCGCGGCTCCTGATACTGCATTATTTATGAGACCGGCACATCTAGAGATTAAACATTTGCTGATTTGTCAAAAGCGCGAACACGAGGTCCTGCCCATCTCCTTGACATATTAGTCCATCCGACGGAAAACACTGTCACGCGTTTAATTGATGGGCACGCTGCCTCGTGACCCGGGCAGCGCGCGGCAGCCTCCTCGCTGGCTGCTTTCATACGGAGGAGGTGAATAAGGAAACGCAGGAGACTTTCTTGGAGAGGACTCAAGGTTAACTATCCTGCAACAAGGACACACAGCCAGGAAAAAATAAAAACACTGACACCTGCTATTTAATTTCTAGCCAAATATAATGTTGCTATCAATTAATAAAATGCTGTTATCTCGGTCTAAACTTTGATTATACTCTGGCCTTTGGCTTTTTTAAAACCTAAGAGATTATTCTTAATATAGTGAGTTTCTGACTACAGAGAAAAGCACATTCATCCCTTTCTTAGACAGGCAAACCCAGCTAAAATTCTTAAAATCCCATTCAAGAAATCTCATGTGAACAAGGGCCCAACCGCGATCTCCTGCACTATGAACGTCCGCGCTCCAGGGAACGCCGCTGCCCTCCAATACAGACAAGCAGGAGTCTCGCAACATGGTTCCTATCACTGAATTTCATGTTATAGATAAGCATTTTATTAGCTTTTAATTTATTTTATTCACGTGCAGGCCTTATTCTACTAGAATCAATAGGAACCCTTAGGAAGTAAAATACTTCTGGGTGGGAGGACACTACAGTAGAGCTATTACCTGCTTTTACTTATTTAGAAAGCTGACCTTAAAAGCTTATAGCCTAAACATCGTATCAAATTCAAGCCATTTGAATCTGATACATAACACAAAAAAGCAAAATACATCAATAGTTAGACCAGTTCTCAGCTCTAAAGTCTAGTAAAATGTGATTATTGCATTTCATCAACAGTTACCATCAGCTTATTGGAGTAATTTAAAGTTGTTTTTTCTAGGTTTAATTCGTTCTCTGCTCTATCTGAATTCTCCCTGGCTGGCCAAACCTTTCCTCATCACTCAAGCAAAGATCTGGCTTTGTCCACACGAGCTTCCAATACCCTCAAGCCTGGAGTTATCCTCAGCTTTCGGAGCCTCTGCTCTACTGCTTCGTCACCCAGAGGGTGAACTTCTCTTTTTATCCAAGTGGGTCATCCCTTGCTGCTGCAGGGATGTAAGCATAAAGCTAACTAAAGAAATACTTGGAAACAGGTGATGTAAACTCAAAGAGACTTGAATAATTTGAAAGACAGGTGAATAATCGGATCTAAATGGCAGGAATCCCTAAGCTCCATAGCTGTCTGCCATGAGGGAAGGACTGAGCTGCTCAGGGACGCCTGCTGCGCTCCGACGCCCCGACTCCAGCGGGGCCCCCGCGCCAGGCTGGACTCCCTCCCAGGCTCCTGCTCCGCTCACTGCTCGATGTTTCACAGCCAACCTCGTGTTCCCACCGCTCAAGCATGCACCGCTCAAAGGAGGCAGACTCTAATGGAAAGGAAATTACGGCTATCGCTCTCTTCCGCGTTGCTACCGACTTAATCGCGTTTAGGTACATAAATGGCAACCTGTAAAAATGATGGAGTGCAGATATGATCCAGTGCCATAATGCAGTGAAAGATAAATAAAAAGAATTTTTCTCTGAGGGCCCAGTGCCTACCTCCTTTTCTGGAGGAGACTGTGTTAATTCCAACTGATTCTAATGAAACAAAAGGGTGTGTTGCCAGTGAAGTTAAACAGTATTAATCTGAACCCCAGACCTGCTTTATTTTGTTAATTGTATGTTCAATATTCTTTGGAGCAAAAGGCAGTAGTGCATGCAGCATGAGGAGTTCGTACAGGATCTAGGTAAGCTCACAGAGGAAGGCAGATAAGAGAAGGCCCAGGCAGGGAACGTTGGGGCTTTCCGAGGTAATGCAGGAGGCCGGCCCGGCTCGGCTCCGTGCGGAGAAGCCTCTGACCGGGAGTGGGTCTGCGCGGCCGCCCAGGGAGCGCAGGGCTCCCCGTGTGCCCAGTTTCGCTGCGCCCGGTTGGGCACCGCAGATCCGACTACCTACAACAGCAGCAGCCACGGGAACCTGCTTCGAGGACACGGTCCCATGGGACGAGGCCCATGGGCAGGGCCTCCATAAGGGCACCCGGATCCCTGTCCCGAGGGGCACCCTCAGCGCGGGGACATGGGCAGCGATCAGACGAGGCTGCCCACAGCACAGCCTGGGAACTGCCAACGTCTCCCCGCTGCCGAACGGGCCCGAATCCCTGGTTAACGGGCGCCAGGACGCTGCTCCGCAGCCCAGCGGAAACATCCGCTACTTCTCAGTGCTCCGCACAGAGCGCCGGCGGTGGCGCCGCACACAGCCACGCTCACAGCACCGCTCCTCGCTCCGCGGAAATCCCACCCCAACATCCAAACGTTTAAACAGCAGCAGGTATTTTAATGGCTAACTGCCGTAAGTGCTTTCTTTAAACCGTATGTCACTTCAACTGTGGAAATCTAGTGTATAAAGGAAATATTCTGAATAAAAGTTTAATTACTGTACAGAGTAAACATGTACTGCATTACCTCACTAAATGTGATAAAGCTAATACTAATATATAAAGATTGCTTTAAATAAATTTAAAACAAATTGCCAATGATGACATAGAAACTGTAATTCATGTAGTCATAAAATCCATAATTAGCTTTAATGAATATTTAAAGTCAAAGTTCAACCCAACTTTTTCAATGTTTAACCTACTATATCAATATAGTTCAAGGAATTCATTTATCATCGAACATGACAACGTCTGAATATTAATTAGCGCAGGGCCCTGCTGACAGGAAGTCCTTATCTCTTCCCAGGCCTTTGGCCCATAGCGAATGTCAACAGTATGTTTGTCACGTCAGATATTATTGATTACTTGCCTATTTTGCTAACAACAATTAAAAAAATATTTTACATATTTATAAACCTGAACGTCAGGAGCACAAATTAATTTCCCATTAGCAAAGCAGAGTCTATTAGCTGCCATGTCCTGGTTAGAGGAAAGGGAGCGAATGGTCCATTGCGTAGCTCCCGCCAGGACGACAATAATTGCACTTAAAAGCGCTCTTATCGGACAGGGTTGGGACACCTTATCTGGAGTCGCCTGTGCAGCAGGGGCCTTCGAGAGACTTTGCTGGGACGTGGTGGGCCGGGACACGGCGGGTCTGGACGTGGCAGGCCTGGATATGGTGGATCGGGACACGGCGGGTCGCGCTGCCCACGCGGCCGCGCGGGACCCGCCAGCGCAGGCCTTGGCACCCGCCTACCCTTGTAGCACTGTGGCTGCTCTCGGGCTTGGCTCGCACAACTTTCAGCTTTGATATAATTTTAAGTCTCCCCAGAAACTAAGAGAAGGAAGGATGCAGCCTGTGCCACATGCTCTAGGTGACCCTGCGTGAGCAGGGGGTTGCACTAGATGACCTCTGAGGTCCCTTCCAACCTTAAGCATTCTGTGATTCTATGATATTCTGCAAGCACTGCGTGATCCAGGTGATCTCCAGAGGTCCCTTCCTGCCTTGACTGTCCGTGATTCTGCTCCAACCACAAACAAGCTGTATTAAGGTATAGGCTTGTCAACTGTGTTCATAGTCTACTCGATCCACTAAACCTAAATTAACAGTAAATGCCTATTATTCATTCAAGGTGAAAAAAAAAACAGATTGGTTACACAGATCAACTCATTATAAAATCATCTATCACTTTTTATTTGCAAACATATTAGGTGTCCGGCAATTTATCATTTCCTGAATTAGACTTATCAGCCAAAGTACATACAATTAAACCGCTGTTGAGCTCCTCGCCGCAGGCCTCGTCCAGCCAACACGCCGGCAACTGGAGCCCAGGCGGACCAAGCCATTTCAAAGAGCTGCAAAGTGCTCCCACCACTTATCTCAAACACAGGTATCAGCCCAATTTCAACAGTACTTGAATAACTGCACCTTTAAAAAGCGCAGAAGTGACAGGCCTCCAGATACTGCAGCACAAACAGCCTCAGAAACTGCTCTTGACAAGCTGCAAATACTGGAAGGAGCTGGGCTGCTGCCTGCAAACTGCAGCCCATGTGCGTGCAGTTCTCCCAGGGAAGCAGCAGGGATCTCCTGCCCAGTACCGGCTGTGACAAAGTCACAGTTTCCTTCTAACTCTTCCGACCCCAATGCACAAAGTCCTGGCACGGAGAAGCGGAGGAGGGAGATGTCTCATCAGAGTGAGGGAGCAGAGCAGGGCCGGCCGCCCGGTAGGCGGCAGCGGAGGCTCCCGTGGGGCGCACGCACGGACACGTCCTCTCGGCGGTGAGGGCCGTGCCGGGCGCTGCCGGAGTGACCATGTGCAGCCGGCGCGGGGGCACCTCGCCGCGTGTGCCCTCCCGCAGCCCTAACACCGCCCGGCGTCGTCCCTGCTCCGCAGAGAGCTGACCGGCCCCAGCGTCGTGCGCGAACCCTGTAAGGATTTGTGCAGTTCACCACGAACACACGCTCAGGATTTCCTAACTCGTGAAAAAGATCTCTTGCAGCTGCGAGAGCTTGGTTAGACTGCGCTCACACATGTAACTACTGTGTACGCTTGAGAAGAGTACAACCACTGGCTGGATGGGTATCAACGATTCTCTTATGTCATAAAATGGAAAACAATTTTTCAATACAACACAGACTTACTTTATGCTGCAAAGGGGTACCTTGCAATGTCATATCATGCCTGCAGAATTACTAGGACCTTCACGTTTTCTCCAGCAAACATTTCCCAACTACATCAGTGGGGGCAAGGACAGTGCAGACCCCTGATACAAGGCCTTTGCATGTATAGTTGTAAGTCTCAGTCGGAAGGGGAAAAAAAGAAAAAAAAAAAAGAAAAAAAAAGAGAAAAAAAAAAGAAGGTATGTAGCACTAGCTCCACCTCAATCCAAATTTCAAAATGGGGCAAAACTCCAGGATTCAAGAACGGTCCCTCTGAGCCTTCACTGTGCAGACCAGCCTGTCTCAGACGCACTGCCGCCAAGGGCCGGGCGAGCGCCGTCCCCTGCTCCCCACCAAGTGCACGGGCGCAGGTCCCTCCGCGGTGCCGACCGCGCGGGCGCTGCCGCCTTCCCCGCACGTGCCACGCTGCTCTGCCCTCGGCGCTGCTCTGCCCTCCTCTCTTCCTTCCCATTGCTCCAGCGCACCCTTTTCTAATGTGAAGCCGGTGACAGCTACGCTATCAAAAAGAATGGCCACTAAATTCGTCATTAAAAATGTGAATCATTCAAAAATTGATTCTTATTTCTGTGTGTGTAACAGTCAAATGAAAATGCAGTAAATTCAGCAAACAATCATCGATCTATGAACTTTCATATACAGTTTCTTAGCTTGTGTGATTTATTTCCAGACTCATTACCAAGATTTAGATATTCTGCAAACAATGGACCTATCTTTACAAGTTTCTGAAAAGGCTGTGGTCTGCCTACATAACAGATTGCATAATAGTTCAAAAAATTCCAAAATATGTAAATCTAAATTTATTTTGATGCTTAATCACAGAATCACAGAATCCCAGAATGGTTGAGGTTGCAAGAGACCTCTAGGGATCGTCCAGTCCAACCCCCTGCTCCAGCAGGGACACCCAGAACACAGGGCACGGGGTGGCATCCAGGCGGGTTTTGAAACAAGACCAAATCAAGAGACCATTATAAAAAGCTAGTTGCTTGCAAATCTAATCTTTATGGAAACCCTGGGAACCACCAGCAGTAAGTTTTCAGGAAAAAAAATAAAGTCCCACAAGCTCTCATTCTCCTGCTTTAAAGACTAACAAAAAAAAAAGTCATCTTCTGCTAACATGATCTACCTCTGTTACCATCTCTTTACACTTTTTTTAGTGTATCAAATAGGAAATGAAAGCTCACATTCAATTACAGAAGTCTCTTCGGGGCTAGTTATTTAACGAGAATAGAACAAATTAACAGAAAATCTGAACCACGTACCAAAAGCCCTGGTAAGTAAATAACCCCACGCAAGGCAGAGCGCTGCCAGGCATACGCAACGCCGCTCCTGCCGGTGTTCCTGCCCGTGGAGCAGCACCGGAGCGGCCGCTGCGCGGGGCCCAATGCCCAGAGCGGGGCCAACCCTGCAGGCTCTGCTGGCGGCTTCCCGCTTGGAGCAGCGCAAGGAAGGCTCCAAGTGAATGTACACACATAAACACTCATTATTTAACAGTCATTTCTGTGTTAAATCTCACACACAGCTAAAAAGAAACCCCCAAGGAGTTATGTGGCCTTGCTACCTGAGCTCTAAAACTGCACTAAGAGCCTGCAGAGCAGATTCATCCCATGGGCATGGCAGTGATTTATGAACTTGGAAAAAGCAAGCTTCATCCTTACACTGCAGAACAGAATGCAGAAGGGCAGAATTTATTATTTTTGAGGAAACAAACTATCTTCCATATTCTATATTCATTTCTTGCAGTCATTTTAGGAACACAGCCAACGGGAAAACACTTTCCCTCGTAGGGACAGTGATGCAAGCACCTTTCTCCCCACGTAAGCCACCGAGCCAGGCAGCCACGAGAGGCAGAGGCAATCCCAGGACGCGGCATGGCATCCTGCCATACAGCTGGCAAGGTGCTAGTGTGGCCATGCCGTGCAGCAGTGACTCGAGCTGCATGACCAAGGCCCCTTCCACACGGGAGGCTGCTCTGCATGCTGCCAAGGGCCACAGGGATCGGAGAGGGAAGAGACCACAAGAGCTTCCCAGCAAAACGAAGGCAAGCGGCAAACGAGCTGCTGGCGTGGGGCTGCCACCAGCCAAGGAGAGGAGGCATTAACTGCTTCAATAACAACACTATCATAGAATCCTAGAATCCTAGAATCATAGAATGCCCAAGGTTGGAAGGGACCTCAGAGGTCATCGAGTCCAACCCCCCTGCACACGCAGGGTCA
>JAVCKT010034316.1:0-14881 GCA_032273925.1 Rhynchotus rufescens
ATGAGGAGGACATGAGAGAGGACGAGCAGGAACAACAGCCTGCAAGGAGGCACATATCTTTTAGAAGGATTAATGAAACACACTCTGAAAGGGGCACATAAATGATGAAAACTTGTCTGAGCCAGCAGGAGGAGGCAGGACTGAGAAAGGACCCAGCCTAGGCAGACATGGCTGTGCCATTAAAAAATGCAGAGAGATACTAGCAAGGAGCCACTATCATTTGCCTAAAAATATAAGAAAACAATAAAACTAGGGATGGATAAATATATTCTATTGGGGAAAAAAAAAGGGAGGGAAAAAAAGCAAGCTACAAGATATACCTGTCAGGAAGCAGCAGCAGCTCTTCCAAGAGGCAGGGTGAGAGCCTGGCCAGCACCCTCACCCACAAGGACACAGTCCTACAGCACCCAGGCAGGTTCAGGTGACAGTCCCGTGGACGCTGGAGAAGCCCATGGCCACAGGCAGATCCAACGTGAAGCCGAAGCAGGGTCACATCAGCAGAGGAGGCACTGCAAGGAGCGAGGCCAGACCCAGCTCTGCCCACAACCCAGCCTGGCCTAGGCTAAGGGAGCTCCTGGCCTAAGAGCCTGAGCTTAAATATAGTTCCTGGGCCAATGGCTGGAGGATGCCGGGTGGGGATGGTCAGGGCAAATTAAAGCCTTTTGGTGCCCTCACAGTACTGTTGTTAAGTCCTGTCACAGTACTATCCCTAAGGATATTCCACATCCTTATGGCAGAATGCAAGGGTTGCAGCAGGATAGTTCTCCCACCTACCATTGCCAAGAAAGTACAGAAAGTTTCTTTTTTTTTCTTCCTTAGTTCACCCCATACCTTCTCCGGCAATCTTTACAAGACTTTTGTAAAGAAATGAGCACATTATTTTTTGCCTTTACCTTGCTGTCAGTGCCATTCACTTCATATTTGGCTCCCTTAAGGGTGTTTGTGAAGGAAAAGAAAAAGAAAAGAAAAAAGAAAAGAAAAAAGTTTTAAGTTCTTGTTGCTTCTAAGCTTTGTAACCTGGTCCTTGCCTTTCCATCAATAAGCCCCTGAGTTTGCAGTAAGTTACCCAGGACCCAACATGACTCAGTGGCCCTGTCCTACCTCTTCTCCCAGGTCTGTATATTCCATTAAGAGCTATTTCCTTAGCCATAAGAGCTGTTTCCCCGCTCTCAGTTGTGCTGCGTAGCTGCTCAGAAAGATCCTGCGGGATTCCCGCCTGTGGAGCAGGACTGCTACATGTCAGGGATGCTGGAGTCCTTCCCGACGATGGTCCCGGACAGCATGTAATCCACCAAGGTTCTGCCAGTTGTCAGATGACCAGTGGTCATAGAAAATTGGAATAGCAATAAGTATAAATACCAATTCAGAATGCCAAAATTAATTAGGAAAATTTATTTAAAATATATTCTCCTATTAATCAGTTCCTTGCTGCTCATGTGCATTTTCAGATTTATCTGCTCAGAAAAAAAATGTTGGGCAGTTTTATTTAAAACTCCAATTAAAAGTATACATATGAAGGTTTGTGTAATCATGCACACCTTAATGCCTGTTAGCCTGAGTCTAGTCATGTAGATATGTGAAATACTTGGGTGGTTAGTTTTGATTTTATTTAGTTATGGGAGTCCTGTTGTGGTGTGAGTGACCACCACACTGAATCCGGTATGTTTTAATAATGTAACCTAAGAACGTGACCCCAAATTGATCGAGTGCTCTGATGCTAGTGTAATATGCTCCAGTTAGAGGTAATGAAAAAGGGAAAGTGTCCATCTGCATAAAGCAGGGGGAGCTGGGAAGCTCTCAGCTATCAACAGCTTAGATTGGTGTGACAGCTTAGATAAAACCTTATTAAAAAGCAAATGAATATCACAAAATCTAACCATAATAAGTATGCATAGTTTTACAGGCAACTGAGAAAGTCATGGGACTACAGGCAGGAACTGTAATATTAAAACAGTATTAGCTCAGTTATTTCATCAGTGTGTTCGAGGAACTATGCATGCTATTAAAATCAGTAAATACTGGTAAATTTGTCAAAAATCTCACTTTTTTTCTCAAAAGCAGAGTATTTAAGTCCATCTTTATCTTGTAAAATCATATTTCCAGATCAACTGCCCGTATTTGCAACATTTTTCATTGAAACTGAGCATATCAAATATCTGGAAAACCAGTTCTTTAGATGCCTTGATAGAGCTTGGGTACTCATCTTGGTTAACATTGAAAATACAGACCTTAACCTTAATTTCTGTCTGCTTCCTCAAAAATAAAATGTAACCAAACCTTCTTGGTTAAGCTTTTCATACAGATTATGTTTTTCAAACTGATTTCCAAATAGAAATATGTCTATGTTCTCATTATTCCATTTGTTTCCTTTTTTTCTGGAAGTTGCTAATCTGGAAGATAAAATATGGTGTAGTTCCTGAATGTTACACAACTACTGCACATATTCACTCCGTTAGTGTCATGTTGTCTTACGTTCGGGTATTACCCGAATATAATTATAATTATATTGTATTTATTTTACCAGCATGCATTCATTTTCTTTTCTAGTTTTGAAAAGTCTCTTAATATTAAAAAGTCTGAGGTATAGCCAGTGTGGAGACCCTCATCAGTTTACAAATGCCATGGTCATCAAAACCATCATTTGCAGTTCAGATAAAAAGAAAAAGAAAGCATTTTAGCTTAAATAGATTGGAAGACACTGGCCATCTGCTGTTAGGGCTGTTCCTTCAGGGACCAGTCAGAGAATAAAGTGCATTAGTTCTTCTAGAGAAAAAACAGAAACAACAACAGAAAATGCACACAGTTTTCTCTTTCCCAAATTCCTTTATCTTGAAGGCAGCATCTAGTAACTGGTTTATGTTGCAGGTACTGCTTGCTAAAAAGGACCAGTTGAGAGCTGAACTCAGAGAGAGGATGGGAGACCCCCACCCTGGGTCATTTTTTTCATTTCAGTGTCTGTTTTCTTAGCAGAGGTGGCTGCCTCTCGTTCTGCCCAGCAAATTTAAAACAAAACATTGTACCAAAAGCACCATCATGTACCGGCCCTCAGTCATCCTGGCATCGTTACCGAGCGCTTTTTCTCATGGCATTTTTTTTGTCATTTCAAACTGACAGTCCTGAACTGCAAAGTAATGTTGTTTATGATTACAAGCATAATTGTAAAACAAACAAACCAACCTACCCAAGATTAATGTGTAAACTTCTTGACAGATATGATATGGGCTAATGCTGGTGTCAGGCATCTTAGCAGGAATGGATATAGGGAGACTTGGCTTGAAACAGTGGCAAGGAAGGAAACATCAGTCATCAGGAACTGTATGAAGCGTTTGAATAAAACTACTAATATATAATTAATACGAAAGGATACACCTCAAATTCCTGAATATTGTGAAGTCTGAGAAAGTTTTGTGATTTGTCACCTTGTAGAGTGAGTAAAATATATCATTATTTAGGACATACAGAGATTGCAGGATGAGCTAAATCTGCTTCCTGTCTTGACAAGGGAATTTGTGTGTGTGTGTGTGTGTGTGTGTGTGTGTTCATATGAAGAGAGATTTCTGCATTTATTACGAATAGTCTGAATATTAACAGATGTGAGCAGTGTAATGGAAACGTCCCTAAAATTTCTCTGATTAACTTTGATATCAGGTATTGCTTTTGTTAGGTTTAAATTTAAAGTTTGAAACAGGTTTGAAAAGCTGTTTTTTGTTTGTAGGCAATCATAGAGCTCATTTCCAATAAGAAGTTAGTAGGATTTTTTATGATTTATATGTCTGTCTTCAAGCAATGTACTGAAATGATTGGCTTAATTTAATTTAAATGAAATTTGAACTCCTCCGGGCCACATTTTTAAATTTATTTAAACATCTAAAAATGCCTAATGTCATTTCTACCTTTAGGCTCTTCAGATACCTTTACAATGTTGGTCTAAAAGCTTAAGTCATTTCAGGAAATAATACTTTCATTTTAAATGACTTAAATGCTTTTAAAAATGTTGCTGTTTACCTGTAACTCTGCCTGCCAGCTAATCTCAGTGAGATCTTAAAGACTTGTAGTACAGACGGCTCCAACAACCTGCAGACAGCCAAGAATATAAAAATATATATATAAATTCTTTTGCCACTTTCTGAAGCAACACAGGCCCTGTGGAAACATCACTTTTAGCCTTCCTCCTACAGCCAAAGGAAGAGGAGTCTTGGATGGCAAAACAGAATGAAAGACTGAGCAAATAAGGTCGTATTTGGGTGTAGTAATCAGAACAATAACAATTCAGTATTTCAGCCTTTACCGGCTTTCTGATAACAAAAGCAAGAATACATTTGTATCTCACTGTCATTTAATTTTTACTGGCAACTAAGTGCTCAATTAGTAGTGCAGAGGCACCACGTAATCAGCAGAGCTGCTAGTTGCCAGAGTGCCCTGCTAAATTAATGCAAGAGGAACTTGTCAGTTAGTTAAATAAATAACAAACAATGACTCACTGCACCATTAGCATTATGACATGGTAGTGCTTTTTACAGGAAACACTATAAAAATATATATTTGTTCGTAATGAATAGACACCTTCACCATAATAATTCATTAAGCACTTGTTTTAGACAGTGACTTTTACTAGTAACCACTCTGTAAAAGCGATTGTACAGAAAATGTCCTATGATTAAGTACAATTCCTAGTAATTTCAGATAGCTGCTTTCAGCAGAATAAGGGGATAATTCATGACAATGGGAATAAGCAATGTGTATTGTGCATGAAACTCATATACGATTGAATATAATCAATGAAGTAATTCATAACTGAGTAACATCCTGTTTCTTGTGAACACCGCAGAAAAGCATGTGGCCCAAGTACCAAACAGCACAAAAATTTACTGCCTGCTCGAACATAATGAAGAAAAAACATTGAACAGGTTATTGGAAGTAAGGTGTGAATCCCCCAATTGTAATAAAATTTTGTAGGATCTTCTAGCACTGTTATATGAAGGGAAAGATTTAAATCCAGTTCCTTTTCTTGTCTTCTGTTCTTCATTCATTTTTGCTTGTGCACAGGGTTCCCTACATATTTGTGTATGTGTGTGTGTATGTATGTATGCACACACACTTGTTTCAAAGTAAGTAGAATCATTTCCATTCCTCTGAATCTGGTATTTTTATCAAGAGCATAGATATTACCCTGCATTGTCCTGTGGTATTCCCGCACTGAGGATTTGTCAATAAAATCTCATTCCCATGATCTGAGAACAAGCTGAAACTTTGTGTTTTAGTCTATGTGCATATACCTCTTTATTTGAATGACCCAATTTCATTATCCTGCATCTATAAACTGAGACATATCAGAAGGGCTAAGGTGTAGGTTTGAAAGTATAACATGCAGAAAATAATATCACGATTTCTCCTCCACCTTTGTAAATAATGACACTTGTAATAAGCTATGCATCGGAGTGGGATGTTGTAATTAAAAATATTTTTATTTTTTCCACGTTACCTTTAACAGTAACAAAGGGTCAGTGGTTTCATTTTAATCTAATAGATGTGAGCAAATACTTATATAAATACAATTTTGTTGCATTGTCCTCTCTTGTCCATTGCATATAATTCTGCAGTTTCATTAGAAAAGTAATATTAAGGCAATCAGAGAATGGTGTTGGTTGGAGGGGAGCGCCAGAGCAGGGTCAGGTGGAGCAGGTTGCTCAGGGCCGCGTCCAGTCACGTTTGAACATCTTTGAGTCCGGAGACTTCACAGCTTCTCTGGGCATCCTGTTTGCTGTGACTTAGGCTGATTATTAGAGGAGATGTAGAGATTGTCTCTAGCTAGAAAATGCACTGGAATTGCAGTTCACTGTCTTTACTGGTAGCATTCATAGGTAGCCACCAGCCCCCTCTTAAGGTTGCTGTGATTTGCCAGTGCCTCGCCCGGTAAGGACCGTGTAAGTGTCGTGTCGGCTTACTAAAAGCGCATCACTTGACCAGCACATTTGAGCCAGGATATTTAAGTAAATCCCACCTTCATGGGGAAAGTGACACCAATTATACTTCTAAAGATGATGTGTAAGGGTAGGTGGATTTAAAAGACAGCACCTTTTGCACAGGTATTTCTGAGAGAAACACCTTGGCCATATAATCTGGTGGGTATTTTTCTTCTAGCAAGACTAGGTAAATAATACGGTAAATTACTCCTGCATGCAGTAACTCAGAACAGTTCTGAGTCTTTTGAAATATTTGACTAATCATTTATCACAAACGGTTACTCCTTTTATTCTTTCTTTTGGTGCCATTTTCTGCTTTGAATGATTAGTAGACTAGAAAAGAAATGTTGGTGTTACCCACAGAGATGCTTTCACTGCCACCGCTGAGCAGAATGCAGTGGGGTTTGGCGTGTGTGTGTGTTTTGGTTCCCATGAACCAGTCTGGCAGTTTGTGAGTTGGTGCCTTCAGTTTTGTCTCCAGCCTGCGTATTGCTTTGCAGAATGTATTTGGAAATCAATCCTTCTCTCTCTCCCTCTGTAAATTTAAGATTGATTTTCAGATACATTCTCTCTGCCTATTTCTGTCTTTTGCACAGAAACAGATGGGTGTAGATTCATGCATGTTTATGTATGTCAGTGTCTATAAATGCAGCAACTGCTGATGGTTTTGTTGTATGTTTCTAGTAAACCCTTTTCAAACTAGGTATGTTTGATTTCTTTACGAGGCCTCATAAATGGTGTGTGCTGTGTTGCCCTCGCCTCGATGCAAGCTTGCCCTTACTTGACTTGACCTGCAGCTATAGCTTCCCTGATCCCAGATAGCTCAGCATTTCTAACTTTGCCTTGTACCTAGAGGTTTCATTTTCTTGTCTCATAATCCCTTCCTGAATTCCTATAAATATTTATTCAATATTGCATTATCTTGTATATAATCAAAGTGACAGTATATTGGAATACTGAATGCTGAGACAGGTAAAGATACAGTTCCTCCACACAGTGGTGCAAATTCTAATTTTCTCTGAAATGATTATTCTAAACATTTTCCATAAGAGAGGAGTATAATGAAAGAATTAAGTTCTGTAACGATGCCACCCCGAGCTGAGAGCAGCTACCAGAGGTCGCGGTGTCAGAACGTCCCTCCCGGTGGCGGCGGCGCAGACGGGACCGCGGCGCCGCTCGCGCTTCTCTGCTGCTGCTGCTGCTGTCGCTGCGCAGAGAAGCTGCAGCTCCGAAAGCAGGGAGCCCTTCTGTTTTGCCTTTTCCAGAGACCCAGATGCTCTGAGTTGCTCCCTAGTCGGAACATAAACTGATACCGTACTTGCAAAGGAAAGTGGTCGTTGTTATAGGTTGCTTAATAATCACTGCTAAGTAGAAAACTAATAAAAGTATTAAAGAGTTTGATTTGTGTCGCACGTGGCACAGGAGCATTAGTCAAGGTAATTGTAAGAATCCACTGTGAAATGCATTCATCATCTTTTTCTGCTACACATTAGCAAGATGTCTGCACGTGGATAGAAAGGCAACATTTGCTTGTGGTGTTTCAAACTGCAAAATGTTAATAATTTATCTTTCTTATGAGGAAAGAAATGGAATAATTGAATAGCTAAGTGGACTTACTCAAATTCTGACTGAAGAAAAGTATGTCAGCTTCAAATTAGGTCCCGAGGTACACAGCTATCCAAACCATAAAATATAAAAGCCAGGTTTTTGATCAAAAGCAATCCTTCTCTCCTCCTCCTCCCCCCAAATATGACATTGCACCATATAATTGCACAGGAAATTAAAACTCTTTTCACAGGTTTAATAATAGATGAGACATAGGCTTTGAAATAATTGTTTTTATTGAGCTCTGCCATTCTCCAGCACAGCATGCAAGCTGTGGCTCACATCTTGCACCTCTGTCAGCTCAGAGATGGATTAGCAAAAACACTAAGGGGCTCCATTTGGAGACCACAGGAAACAAACAGGTGCCAAAAACACAAGTCAGTCTCCAGCTTTTCCTTTCTTTTCTTTCTTTCTCTCTCTCTCTCTCTTTTTTTTTTTTTTTTTAAATCAGTTCTGAATGCTTGTTCTGATTCACTTAAACTTACCTGAGAAACTGTTTTGTGGAGTTGCACTTCATAAGCAGCGAGTGTCCTAGCTGGCTGCCTCTGCAATTCAGTATCTTCTTCGGGGAGCTACTGCCTTCTTTTCCCACCCCCAGATTCATTTAGTTCCAGCAAAGGGCCCTGGTTTTAGGTTTGGTGTTTTGAAAAGTGTAAAAGTACTTACTGAGGTATAACTCTAACTGCAACTTTTAGCAAAAGAAAGCCCTAACTGCTGAAATGTTGGCTGTCACCCTGAGCTTGCACAGTACAAGCAGTAGCTATCTCCATATGAAACCCACATATATTGCATAATAGATGTATTTGAAATGCCAGACTGTGACAAAACCTGGGGCTTTTTGTCACCATTACAGCATTGCAAGTTATAGCTGCCTTGTTGTTTTAGCTTGCCAGGCACTCCGATGTTTTACTTTGCCCCTGTCTCTCTCTCTCTGTTGGCCGGGGCTCAGACATGACCAATGATTTAGGCAGGTGACACTTTGTCGGCTGTCTGGAAGAAGGAGGATTTTGTTAAGGCGCTTTTGGGTAGGAGCAATAGATGCTGGGTTACACCCAGAGGTAATTGGGGCTCGTTGTTCCTCAAGTTGTCAACAAAAGGAATAGACCTACAGCATGACGTTCATATACTTTGAGGGAAGATCTTTTTTCTTTTTCGAAGATCCTTTTTTCTTTTTCAGAGACAGAGATTTGAGGAGTTTTAACTTGTGTCTTTGTTTTGTTTTGCCATGCTTTTATTTTCTGGTTGCAAATTGAATCTGTAGGAGAGAGAAAAAAAAAAAAACGGATACTGTTTCAGAAACACGGATCAGGCTGTGAATAAAAGCTTTAATAGGATCAGTTTTTGAGCAAGAAGGGGCCTGGCAGAATTTGATGCTGCTTAGTAACCTTAGTAGGGAAACATATAAGTAAATTTTGTGTACTTTGGGGTGAAGGAATGATTCTGATTCTCCTTCAGTTTCTCACTGTTTTAATACTCTTAAATTAACATTATTTTTTCTCCGTGCTCATTTGAAGTGTGTATTAGGAGAAGTCTGCTTTGCTTGTGCTTTAGCAAGACAGAAAGCAAAAAGCAGTTATTTGAAAAAGTCATTCAAATTGTATTTTTTTATATGATGCAGTCGTCTGTACCCCTGTCTTTTCACAGCAATCCGGTGGTATCATACCCAGGGCAAAGAACACCTTTATAGTTTCCAAGGGCTGAGCCTTCTCCATGAAATACATGTCAACCTCAGATGTCCTGTGCTAAGAAATGAGGTAGCGGCTTCCAGCGAGCGCTCGGTGTCCTAGAGCCGGCTCCGTGCTCATTGCAGCCCATTTGGTGCATGACTGCTGGTCACATACTTAAAATAAGCAGCGGAAGGGAAGATATAGAGGAACTACTTACTCAAAGAACAACAAGTATACAGGAACATAGTGGTCGTACTCTGTATTGAGGCTACAGTATTACAAAGGTGAATCAATAGCTGATAAATAGTAATCATATAGATATTCCATGTACATTCTTAGGAAGAAGAGGAAGGGTCAGTTTTTAGAGGACTCTGGTGAGGAGAGTTGGCAGTCTCTGTTTGGACTTTGGACTTCTCAAATCTAGAAGGAAGGGCATATATAAATCAGCATATTGCTTTTATTATTTTAAATTGCTTTTGTTTTGATGCTGATGCTCACTTTGAAGAAAGCTGTTTCCTTTCTACTCACCCCGGTAATTGTTTCCAGAAGGCAGAGAAGTGCAGTCTGAATTTACGCTCAGTGCTGGTACTGCCATCCTGCAATCCACAGCCAAACAGGGAAAAGGGAACCTCTGTTGTAAGCATATTAATATATGAACATCTGGAAAAAAATGTCCGGGAATCTACAGGGAGCCACACATATTTCCTAATTTATAATGAATGTGGCAAACTGTGAGTTAAATCATCTAAACTAATGTGGTTTTCTAGTGTTTGACACCACCGTGCTTTAGCTGGTCAACAGTTATTTCCTCTCCAGAGATAACATGTCTCAAAAAAGATTTTTCTTTTTATCTTCCTAAAGTAGAACATGGTATAATTTTATTTCTGTACAGTCTTATCTACATTCAGACAGAGCTCTCGAAATTTCTTCATGCCGTGTTAGTGTGTTTCAGTACATTTTAATAGCATCTTAATAAATGTACACCCCAGAATGACTTTCAAGAACCATAACATTAATAATTTGTAAGCTTAAATCAAAAAAAAAGGAAAGGCCTGTTGCAGGTAAGAGGTATTTGCTTTGGCAGCGTAGAGCTCTGCCAGTCTGCGCTGTCCTTTGCCAGCGGCGCCAAGGCAGAGAGCAGAGGCACTTCTGCCCTCGCCAGGGCCGCAACGGCAGCGCCGAGGCCTCCTCGGCCGCGCGCGGTGGCCACCTGGGCTCGGTGTTGGCTACCCGAGTGTGTTGGCTTGCAGGGGTGCCCGTGTCCATCTGGCAAACTGCCTTATAGGCAGTTGGGGTCGGCTGCAGAGCTGGCGCCGGCGGCCGTTCCCTCCCAGTCACATTTTCGCGGTGAGAATTTGAAGCCAAATGTTCTGGTTTTTACAGTTAGGACGGGACCGCTTTGCAGAGTGTTCTGTATTGCAAGCGGCGCAGGCCCCCTGTGAGGAAAAGAAGCCTGACTGAGATTCATGGGCACATAAATGAATCTTCCCATATTAATGACATGCTTTTCTTGTGTTCTGAAACTAGCTCAGGGGTCACGAAGTTAAATCAGTGTTTGGACATGGCCTGCAGTATTTGGAGCAATTTCTCCTGCTCCATTATAGGCAGTTAATGGAACAGTGAGCACAGACATTTTTAGTTGCTGTTTGGTTCAAGCATGATCATGCAGCTTTCTGAACGTGTGTTTCCACCTGTTTAAGAAGCCATAAAGGCTGGTGGTTGTGGTGAGGAACAAACCTGATGTGGCCGAGGTGACACACATGGCTTGGCTTAGCTGTGTGTCCAGGTGCTGTTTACTTATGTGATATCAGAGTCTTTACTTTCCTTGCTGACTTTGTAATAGGTAAAGCCCAAATAACAGAGGTAACCACGGCTTAAAACCAGCCATGGTATGAATGTACCAAAGAGCATTGCCAAGGCTGGAGACAGGAAGCAAGGCATAAGTCGCATGCTGACTATATAAAAATGTGGTTTGAAATCAGTCGTGTTTCTGGCTGTCTGATGTGATGCCCTTTTGTCCAGAGAAGCTGAGATCCAGACTTGCCCTCAGGGTGTAGCTCTGCCAGTGAAGAATGGGAAGTTCATGCAGGAAACCATACAGGTTGTCAAAAGTCATATAAATAACTGCACTTACCATTAAAGACTCTTCTGTACTGGCCACTTTGTTACTGACTGTAGTTTCTACTGCCTTTCTTATATTCTGCAACTTGTTATTAATTACATTTGTTCACAGTTAGGAGTCAAGGAATCAACTGAAGAAGTGTAACAGATTGCTAAATAAAAAAGACTTGTTTACTATGACCTTGAAAAAGGTTAGCAAATTATGCTTCTAAGAGAAAGAAAGATAACTATAGCAAATCCCATTAAAATACTTATTATTTGTATTTCTTTGGGAAAAAAAAACAAAAACAAACAAAAAAACCCGAAAACCCACAACTCCTGTGTGCTCTACTGGTACAAAATTAAGGGAGTCTCTCAAGGGGCTCTTACGGCCTCCTCAGAATAAATATCCCTTGTTATCTAACATCCAGATTTTACCCTAGACTTCACACAGAAATACTGGTGTGATGCTTAAAGTGAAGTCAAAGCAATTACTTTTGAAGGAAAGACTGATGAAAAGAAAGTATCAGGACTTGAATGATGAATTCACCTATATATAATAAAAGCATTAAAATTCAAGATAATTAAAGGTAACAAACGTTCTGAACTTAGGAATGTAAAAGCATATGCAGTAATATGCAGCAATGAAATGTCTTTCATTTATATTCTAACTGTTCAAATGGGCTCACTGCAGTGCACCGACCTCGAGGATGTTAATCCTGCGGAGTCGCTCAGAGTGAACCTGCATTTCTGTGTGTGCAGCTCCCGGCTGCTGTGCCTCGGGTAACCCACACGGGAAGGGGAGTGAGACACCTTGAAACCTGCACGGATCCCTCAGGAACAGGGCGGCCACTAGGGGCCTGGCTTGGGGAGGGAGCTGGAGGGAGGCCAGCCAGGAATGGCCCAGTGAAGGGAGGAAACACCCCTGTGACGGAGCTGTATGAGCCTGCGTGATGCACTCCCGGCCTGCGCATGCAAACAGAGAGAGAAGCGTCGGCGCTCGGCAGACAGTCGGTCTGCAGACTTGCGCAGACCCACAGAAAGGCCTGGAAACCCAACGGAGAATTTTGCTTTCAGTCATAACTCAACCA
Organism: Rhynchotus rufescens; assembly: GCA_032273925.1. Lineage (NCBI taxonomy): Eukaryota > Metazoa > Chordata > Aves > Tinamiformes > Tinamidae > Rhynchotus > Rhynchotus rufescens. Next base: position 12,427 of record JAVCKT010034316.1, read on the forward strand.
AGCATCATGATGGAGACCACGTTCTGTGTCTGTAATGCTGGAATAACATCCTCGTTGCGGTGATGGTGGTTTACATTTGCTCTTGGTAAATGGAAGCAAAATTTTCCCTGCGGAAGAGGAAGATTTTACTTTTCTTTTTCTTTCCAAAATAAAGAAAGTAAAATAGATCAAGTAAATAAAGAAGCCTGACAGACAGGACTGATACAAAATACAATATGTTACATACAATATGCTTTAATTCTTATAGTCACTGATACTTTTGGAGAAAGATGCATATAACACAAAGGAGTTTAAATTCTAATACCTGGAAGCTACACCAGGACAAACTGAGTTTATAAATGTTGACATTTATTTTTTACAGTGTCAGGAATTATATATTGGAATAAGCTATGTAGAATGTGGTGGATTCATTGTGGGCTGATATCTTTGAATCAAGTCCAGACATTGTTGCAACAGGGGTGCTGATCAATTCCTTCCAAAGCTGTGGATTTAGTGCAGGAATCATTGGGCACAATTGTCTGACTTTCTCCACAAAGGACAAGTTCTCTGTGTGCATGTGCACGTGTGTGTGTGTGTGTGTGTGTGTGTGTACGTTTGCAAGTGTCTCAAGTGCTGATGGAATCAGTTCTGTATGTATCATTCTGGTTTTAATACAAATTATTTACATTTTCTGAGGGAAAGCTTTGTAACTTTTTCTAAAGACATATAGCATCTAGATTTGACAAGTTACTACCAAAATTTAGATCTACACCCAAATGGCCCTTGGGAAGCTTCTGTCCCACGTTCAACACGCAGTGCACAACACAGCGGCTGCACCTCCATGGGAAGGTGTTTTGTAGCATTGTACAATAAGCTGTTTTTTTCCATTTGGAAGTTTGAGTTCAGTACAGGTGGCGAATGCCATAGCCAGTATATGCACACAATAGCAGAATAATTGGTGAATATCAGTATTCATTTTAAAAGTGAAAATCAAGGGAGGCAGAGTCTGCTTTGTCGATCCATGCCTTTAAGTTATGTTGATTAATCGTTGCCGTTAGAAACACATTAGAGTTGTATGGATTTCCGGAGGAAACTCCGTCTTTTGCTGTGCTGTGAGTTGCTAACAAAGCAGAGTCTGGGCGAGATGTGGACACTGTGTGGCAAGGTGGATGCTCGAAGCCATCAGCCTTGTTTTAGAGCCCTCTGTCTCCTTCCTCTTTCTCGTATGCAAGATGTTGTTTTGACATCCAGCAAATTGTTATGCTAAGACTGTAAGACATTGCATGCAATTGTTGGCAAGTGCCTATTAAAACACCTTCCTTGAAAAGTGCAGGTAGCCAAAGAAGAAAGACAAGCTTGGTCTATTTCATGGATAGGCAGGTGCTGCTGATGAGGATAGAGACTAAAATACTGGCCTTATCCCCCTCATTTTAATGTAGTTCTAAAAGGCAGGAGGCTGGTGCTGTGTTTGTAGTGTAACTGTTTCCCTGGAGACAATCCGTGTGAGCTGGCTAACTTCTCAAGAACACACATTAATAAATTATTAATTAAATAAATAAATGCATAATTGAAGTGGTTGTCTGGCTTTGGCCTGGCTGTCTCGTGTGCATTTCCTCTAAAATGATAATTTACCGTCCTGACAGACAGTGGGTCTTTGTTTGGGGGCTCTGCAAGTGAGACTCTGTGCAGTAAATGATTTATAACGCCATGGCCGTGATTATTTACAGAGAATCTGAACACACTAAGTAGTGCTTACCCTAAGCTAGTCTTATACAGACAATGATAAATTTTAAAATGAGAGGTTGCTTTAGGATAAATATTGTAAACTTTGGTTGTTGTTATTTCTGCCTGGTAGCCGATAGTACATTATTAACATTAGGATTATTACTGTGTTGCAATAAAAATACGATAACGGTTTGTAACTTAGCTCGCTCGTGGTCTGTGACATCTGGTTATTTACTCTGGCAAGGGATGGCCAGTGACTGTGACTGATTCTACTTCCATGTGTAATGTGTAGATCAGGCATATGCCGAAGAAAGCAGATCTACAGTAATGTTGAGCTGGTGGAAGCCTTTGCTTCCTTTGCTTGTGTCCATCTTTTGCATTTAGTAATTTTAGGTTTAGGTAAAGAAATGGTCTTTACCTGAAAAGTATCTCAACGTTTAGCTTCTTAGAAAACCTTCTTCCTTTCCCGGCCTTCAGAAGTGTGCAACCTTGGCCTTTGTTGGCTGTGTCTAGATTAGGCGCACCTGCTGTTGAAGCCTTCAGCCCCATGGTTAAAACATACTTCTGGAAAGTAGAAGATACTACACTGGCAGAGGTTACTGTTAGGTTGCTCTTTCATAATATTAATACTGCACACCTTGGTATGTAGAAAAGCTTAGCTCCGTGTGAAAGAAAGGCTTGTGGTGAGTGAAATTCTCAAGGATTGAGGTAGTCACAATGACTAGCCCTAGTTATAAAGGCCTAAACTAAA
>JAVCKT010034319.1:0-15148 GCA_032273925.1 Rhynchotus rufescens
CTGTTTGCTAAACAAGTACCATGATGTGTGTATATATAATTCTCCTCTCATCTCTTCCATTCCTTTGCAAAATGTTCAATTTCCACAGTTTTTTTTTTTTCACTAGCCCTTGAATTTTTATCCACATTTGTGAAGGCCCGTGAATTTTTGTGAAGATTTGTCTGATAATATGATGGCATTGGCGTCTTGAGAGTAAGGAAGATGAGAACCAAGGAGAGTGTCTTAGGGCTGAGATTCTTCAGACGAATTACTGGGTCACTGGGCTGTTTGACAGTGCAAGGGGGATTAATTAAAGACTCTGCAATCTCTTGCATTTAGTGAGGGTCTTTTTGCCAGCATTGCTGATTTGTCATTAACTTTTCTGTTCTTGGTTTGTCGATAGTAATGAAAGTTATCCAGTAAGCAACTTTAAGATGAATAGCTTGTTTCATTTGCTGGTTTGTGTTTAGTGAGACTGCCAAATTATTAAAAAATCAGACCTTTTAACACTCACAGGTAGGTTGTAGTTATTCTGGTGGACCAGCTGAGACACCTCACCATTGATATTTAAACTCACCCTATGAACTAATGTAATTAGAGTTATATTAAGAAGCAGTGTGGAGTGTTTGGGGAAGCCTCGAGCTATCCCTTAGGAACCTGGGGCAAATACTTCCCAACTCCTACCTTTGCTGTAAGCTGCATAAGAACAAGACCATTGGTATACATTGTCTGACTGAGAATTTAAACAGTGCAGTCTGGTTACAAGTACGTGGCTCTTGGGAAACCCTTTCTAAAGTCTGAATTCTAAAATATTAACACTCAGTAGGAAGAGAAAAGCTCTAGGGGCCTTCTAGGTAACTGGTCTGTGTGTTGCGGAGTGGCCAGTCCTTTGTTTGCTCTTGAAAGAAAATGATGTATTTGAAGAGGAAAAGCTTGTGACCAGCCTTGCTCGCAGCTGAATCCCTCGCTGTGAGGAGCCAGTGCACAGGGGCTGTGCGGATGTGGTGACTATTGACTTCTGTGGAGGCTGGAAACACGTTTTCAAATTAATCTCTGCTCTTGGAGCATAAATGAAGTGAGAAAATACGATGCGTAAAACCTTGTCAGGGACAAAACTGTCAGTGACTTTAGCAGACAGAATTTAACTCCCTGACTTTTATCTCCTTTCGTTTATTTTTGGGCCCGAGCGTGCTTGACAACATGGTAAACAAGATTAGAAGGGAGGTCTCGGGGCTCGGCGCATGGCATCCTGCTCCAGCTGCTTGCCTGAACCGTGCAGAAATGACTCTTACATATAGGGTACTTTTCGAGAAATTCCTTAATTGCTGCTTCCAACCAAAGCAAACAAATGAGGGGTTATTTGTGCTATTTCTGTTAAAGTTTCTCTAACAAGTCTTAATTCTCATTTTATGCTTTGTACAAGGAGTCAACTTCATAATAGTAAACCATCCTTATCACTGTATGCATGTGAATATATGGATTTTGAAAGCTTCTCCTGTGCTTTGAAATACTTGAGATACCAGAGTCAAGGTTGGCTACATTTTTAGTCTTTTTTTGTGTATGTATTTCTGAAATTAGTGTTTTTAACCACTGGTCCAGAATGCCACTGGCTAAACTCATTTGGTGGCTTATGTAAGCTTTAAAATTTCATATAGGACATAATGCTGCATGCTTTCTGTTACTATTAGTATATTTTTGCCATTACCTCTTTTATGCGAAAAGATCTGGCTGAGGCTTGCAAAGTAATTGCATACAGTTACATTAAGGATTACTTTTCTTTTTCTAACACATATTCTACTTTTATTTAGATTTTTCCAATTTTGTCCTTTATAAGAAGCAGCAGAAAAGTTTGACTGTGACCTCCTTCAGCTGGTTTAGATGATGTGACTGCGTTGATTAAGGGTGTATTTATTTGTGACCAATTTAAAGAAAAATAGTCTTTGAATACTCTTTTTTTTTTAAACTCATAATTTGAAGTCTACTGTATTAAACTTAGGAATCATTAAAGTGTACAAATGATACTAGGCTGGAAAAACAGCTTGCAAAGTGGGGGACAGGCAGCTGGAACACATAGGCTGTTTGTTGGGCAGATGACTAGTAATCCCTTCTTAGCAGAGGTAATCATAGGCTTGACCTGCATTGTAACCAAGCAGTCTTTAAGTGGTAGTCGCTGGAAGTTAAAAGTTAATTCTGGTTAGGAGTGTGATGACCTAAAGGGTTTACTTGGGAAGGGCTCACTCTCAGTCTTCCTGCATCCTGCATCCTTTACCATTTTCCTAGCTGCTTGCTGTGGCCACATCAGAGAGGGGATAAATGGAGCTCCTGGTCTAACCTAAGGTCAATTCATAATTTTTTAAAAAAGTAATGGCTGCTGGTTGAATTAAAAAACAGTTAGAGATACGGTGGTTTTATTCATGCAGCTTTACTTCCATGCTGAAAATCTGAAACCAGGTCAGGTTCATGCTTCTCTTTCTCGCTTAAGTGGAGGTGGATATTTTTCACACATCTGTTTTTTTCTGGGCTAAGTTCTGTATGGATCAAATCTAACTTAGAAGAATATTTCAAAATGTATATGTAATACTGCCTGCTTCCTAGTCATACTAAACAAAATTCAACATCCTGTCATGAAAGAACTTGTGTTCGGTGAGGTTTGGGGGTTTGTGAGGAAGAGATTTTGGGGAAGACTGAAATCCCCATGCAGTTTGCAGGGGAAGTGGCAGTGTGTACAGCAGGGCCAGGCTTGGTGGCTGGAGGGTGAAACATGTGGTTTGGGTTTGGATTTGGGTTTGAGCTTGGGTTTGGGGCCTACACGGTTCCTCTTAACTTTTGGGAAATAGAATTTGACCTGTAGCTCTTAAGTTGTATGTTATTGCCATCAAAGACTGATAACAAGAATAACATTCCAGACCAGGAAGAGACACTAAGACACTTTGAAATATTCATTTTCAAGTTCTAGACTGGTCAGCAACAATAAAATAAAAGGTTATAAACTTTTTATTTGCTATGATATGGGGGAAAAGGGTGTGTGACAGGATCATCAGCAAAGCATTTATCTCAATGCAGAGCAGATTCATGAGCAGAGAGATTTTTATATGAAGAGTTTGTGCAGTGAGAATGGATTAGGGATATGGTCCTGAGGTGCCGCAGTGTGTGCAGACTTCAGTAGAAGCTAGTTCATTTTTTTCCTCAGCTTCAAAAGAAAATGCATTATCTATAGCAAAGTATAACTTACTGTAATAAAGAAGGAAGCCAGAACAGAATTTTCCCCTGAAATGCATTTCCTGAAGCCTGAGCACTAAAAGATGCTTCAGATTTCAAAATTTATAAATTCTTTTTACTTCTTTAACGGCCCTTGTTAGGCTTTGTTAAAGAGTTTTTCTTTCTTTGGACTCACAAGCACATTCATACCACTTATATTTCGCCTGTCCTCCAGCTTGCCAACAGACACATCTCTGAATGGTGAAGGTGAAAAGCAAAAGGATTTGTGTTTTCCCTTTTTTTTTTTTTTCCTACTTCTGTGTTCATGCAAGGGCTGGATGAATTTTCACAGTGTGTCTTCACAGGCCAGTTTCTCACTGATTAGTTGTTCCCAGTAGCACCTGAAGGCCCTCACTGAGGTGCTGTGCTTGGCACTGCACACACACACACACACATACACGATTCTGCCCATCCGGGCAAAAGATAAGAGAAAAGAAGATGCTACCTGGGGAACTGAGGCAAAGAAAAGCAAAGTGGCTTTCCCAGCATCACACAGAATTATGTAGCAAAGCTGAGATTTGATTTTAAAAGTTGTTTTTTTTCCTAAGGGTCACTGCAGACTGCCCTCTCTTGGTTTGTGTTTGATTTTGGAAACTCTCATCTTCTGTCAAGCACTGTCCTCTCCGTCTTGTTCCCAGTTGCAGACAGAATTTTAAACATATTTTGAAATCACAGATAGTCACAAGTAAGTGAAGCTTGAGGAAATGAGAGGATAGAGAATATTTTAGTGAACTTGTTCACTTCTTCATAGAGGAAAGAACTGATGGGAAAGCGCCTGGTCCTGTCACATACTTTGATCTGGTACAGTGAAATAAGCAGTCCTGGTGAAAAACCCTTTTCCCAGAGTTTCCAGGGCGGAATCATTTACACTCCTTGCTCTCTGTGCTGGGCAGAGTGTATTAACGGTGGAGAAGTGGTCTGACAGTAGGTCTTCTGTTGCTACAATAAGTTCCCTTGGTGGTCGTGATAAAGAAATTAAGTGGAAATAAGCTGGATTAAGATAAAATTTGTGTTACATACAACTTTCTTGACAAAGGAACACAGGAACTTGGAAGAAGCATATGAGCTCCCACTTTGATCTGTTTGCTCTGTTTGCCCTATGTCAGATGCCAGACCACAGCTGTGGGGTTTTTTTTTTTTCCTATGAACCGTTGGCTTTGTTTTGATGTGAATCTACCCAGTTTATGGCAATGAGTCCAGCGGTGGGTTGGATATCGCCCGCTGGAACATCAGGCCTGGCTGTGGAGACCCAGGGCCTACCCCAGCAGCCTGAGCTGCGGCTGCCTGAAAGGCTGCCTGGAGAAACCCTGTTGGGAGCCATGTGGAACTGGGAGCCGTTCAGGAAAAATGCAGCCATGTGGTTGGCATCCCAGCAAGATGTGAAGGAGACCAGTCAAGAGGGGCCCTGTATGCTCAGAGCTGTATTTAGATCTGCTGTAAAGTGTTGACTGGGTTTTTCCTTCTTTTCTAGATGTTATTTCCATACACATATTAGAGGTAGGATTTGGGATCTGGCCTGAGATTGAGGGCTGTGCTGAAGATACGATGTCCATATAGGCTGGCCACTGGGGAAGGAGGTGTGTGGTTTGACAGCCCACAGGGACAAAAGTCAAATTTGCCTTTTGGTCACTATATCGGTGAGCTAGGCTTGATGATAACTGCCACTGGAGTTTTCTGGTGAGGAACTACAAAAAAAGATAAGTAAATGGTAAATGTCTGTGAGAAAAGTCAATCGGAAAATACTGCTTTACTGCAATGGGTACATTTATTCTTATTTATTCTTAGAAGCCTGTTCATAGCATCCAGTGTCCTGTAATGTTTTTCTTATGCTTGAAAATACATCTGAGTATAAAGATGTATGATTATCTACATTACTTTTCTTTTTTTCCCTTTCTCACAGTGCATGCCAATTAAAGGCCTTGGATTTGTGCTTGGAGCCTACAAATGTATTTGCAAGGCTGGATTCTATCATCCCAACATCTTTTCAGTGAACAGCTTTCAGAGTAAGTGCCTTTGCTTGCATTAAAAAAAAATACAGAAAGAAAGAAAGCAGAGAGAGCATTAATAATGCAGGGTTCCTTTTTATCCTAGCCAAGGTTATACAGTAAAATCCCAGTGGTTTGTAACTCTGAGATTATATAATCACTTAAGGAGTTCCAGGCCTTTGGTTTGTCATCAGTGATACTCATGAGGCTCTTGTAAAACACACCCCCTTTAAGCATATTTGATTTGTAAATAAATTTTAAAATATGAAAAGAAGTCTTGCTATAGGGAAATACAGACTTCTGGCCTTTATGATCAAGCGCAAGTATCAAGGCAATAAGTTTCCTCCTTTTCCTGCCATTTCCCCCCAGGGGAATGGCAGTGAGAAGCTTTCATCCAACTTGGTCTAGAATCATGGTCATTATTTCCTGCCTTGAGGGTTATTTCTGCTCCTGAAGAGAAGCAGCTCTAGTAACACTGAGCACTCATCTGCACCTCTGTGATGCTCCATGACACAGATACCTCAGGTTATGCTGGGGTAGATGAAGTGGTGCCCAGCTTACTGTGCAGACATGCCTGAGATTTTCAATACATGTTTTCTTGTTAGTGACTTAGATATAAATATAGTGACTTAGGTATAAATAAAAATAATTATTTTTATTTCCCCACCCTGCAACTTCTAAAAACCTAAATACTTAGATATAAGGGAAATTTTACCTAAAAGCAAGATGAAAAGGACACTGTAAAGAGAAGACTGGACAGACTTAACAGCTGTATTTTGAACCTCTGCTGTAACACCTTCTATATTTGGGTTACGTTTTTCCCTTTTTTTCCTCACTTTCACACAAATTACAAAGTTTGAAAAGAAACAGATGAAAACTGGAGAAGAAACTCATCCTGCTTAAACTAATATGAAAATTCTTACCTAGGTGTTTTAGGCTGGGAAGTCATGTGCAGGATTATATGACATGACAGTTGTGAAAACATGCCCCATGTTACTGTGTACCTGATAACTGGGTTAAATATATTATTCAGTGTGAACTCAAGGGCTGCAAATAGAGCTTCCAGGGTTCCTTGCTGTGTTAGTTGCTCATAAGCTCTCTTTTCTACATAAAAAGTAGTAGGAACTGTGGTGAAAAGTAGGTAAGTATTATTTCTCTGGGCTCTGTATGAAACTTTTAATAGAACCAGGCTGATCCTTGGTTGCTCCTGGAGTGCAGTGGGTTATGATAGAGTCAGAATTTAACTCCTTGAATGGGAATAAGAAAATCATTCTTAGATTTTTATCATACCAAGTCCTCCAAACATACAAAAATAATGTAGCTAGAAATAGTTATAACATTGATCATGAGGGGTGGGATTCATTTTATGTCATGCTTGCTGTGCAAAATGTAGGTACTTGGCATGCATGGGTCATCTCGGCTTCCTTTATGGTTGGTGGAGAGAGGATAGCTCCTCTGGAGGGCAATCCTGCCTCTTGAGGCGTTTGTCCTAAGATGGAAGACGTGCCTGTCCAGGCAAATAACCTTATTGCTTTGCTTATTAGAGATGGAGCAGCCTGTCTGGCTAATTTTGATCGGATATTAGACTTCTAAATGACTAATGTGAGTAAAATGTGTCTCACAGAAGTGTTTGCCTATTCTGATACTTAAGGGGATGTAATTAAAGGACATGGGGTCACTTTGCTCTGACCTTTCATTCCTGGGAGTTGGCTGTCATAAACATGAGTTTGGGAAAAGTCATTAAAAAGGAACTGCTTTAATTAATGTAGATGTGACTGAGTGTGCTCAACTCTGTAGATGATTTCAAACACTGTGCACAGAGACAGCAAGTGTGAGACTGCAAAGGGCTGTGAAGTAATGGCAGAAGTAATGGAAACTGGTTCATGTCAGCGCTGTCACCAGTGTATTCTGAGAAAAAGAAAAGGTAGAAGATAACAAGGTTATAAGTGCCTAGGGATTCAGCGTGATGCTAATGAAAAAAAATTCTAGACATGAATCCAGAGAGCAGCTTTGACAGAAGCTGTCTGACCTGAAGATCTCTGTGGAGACAGGTTGGTGAAGCCGGATGATAAGAGAGATGAAACTGGGTAGAAGTGTTACAGATTTATAGAATATAGAATATCCCCAGAGGAAGAAAATGGAAAAGATTTGGAGGTCTGTAGATATAAATGAGTAGTAGGTAGGTAGGTAGAAAAAAAATTAAGCAGTTCTGTGCTTCTGTGATGCAAAACCTGGGCAGGGTATGTTATTATATCTTGGAATGAGATCATATCTAAATGACCTAAATGATCTTGGGACTGAGCACCATAGCAGAGTTACACAGCGGGCCTGAAGTGACCGAGTTTTATTGGGGGAAAGACTTTACATTAGGTGCAGCTGAAGATTTTAAAGCTGTAAATAGGAGCATTTGGGCCTGAAATTTAGGCTGTTCTGTTGCTCATAAGGAAGTCAGATGGGAGAGGAGTTCCCCTCTGAAAGCTGGATTTGTTTGGAAGAACCAGCAGTGCCAAAATGTGTAAAATCTTTTGTTGCCACATTGCTTAGTGAGGACCCTGGGCATTAGTGGGGCATGGAGTAACTGCCTTCTTTCAGAGTGTCTTTTGAGAATACAAACTGATTTAAAAATATTTATTTCAGGTATGAAATAGCATACAGACTTTCATTAACATTTGAATACAGGAATAAGCACTTTATTCTAATGGCTCACTTCAGGTAGCTGTCTTTCAGTGTTATTAGTATAGGTGGAAGAGATCAATGAGTGACTATTCTTTGCATTCTTTGCATTTTGTAACAACCTCTAGCAAAACACTTAAGTTTCCTGAAATGCCTGTAGTCTAGCACAGTGTGGACAGTCCCAAGGTGAGGAAGAGCTCATGAAACTTTCTTAGGAAGTTTGGTGAGAAAGAAGAGAAAGGCTGAGATTTTAAGGAGAAAAAAATAGGAAAAAAAATACAGTAGAGGGGACATGAACCCTTTTTGTTTTCTTTTTCTAGGACTCCAGCATTTTCCTAATTACCCTTCATATCACTTTGTGTCCATATTCTTCCCTTACACCAATTCTGTGTGTTACTTTCCCCTTTCATTTTCTCATTCCTACTGCCTTTGCTGTCTTGTTCTGTGTGTCTACCTCACCCTGTTCTTAAGTCCTGCAGTTCTTAACTCCTGCAGCGCAGGATCAGGACTGCAGTGTTTGATTCTGTCCCATATCTATCAGTGCTAAAACTGCTTCAGACTGAGATGGAGCAGGACTGGCTTCGAGTTGGTCCCTCTGCACAACACCAGAATTTGAAATCTCTCGGCATCTTCAGTCTGGACAGGAAAAAAAAAGGTTTTTTTTTTTTTTGGTGAAACCATATTTATTCTGAAAGAGAATCAAAGTTGAAATAGAAAAAGGCACGGAGCAACGAAGCTGTGGCCTGGCAGTGCGTGAGAGTGGCTGTTGTGTCGCAGGGACGAGGCAGGGCACCCATATGGATGGGCTTTAACTCCCTTCCCAACAAGCTGCGTGTCAGCAGTAAATGCAACGACTGGCTCTTTCCCAAGAGCAGCTCTTAGATGTCATTATTAGGATGATTATTATGGATTATTATGGTCTGGTAAAGGAAAAAAAAAAAGATGAAGACTGTCAAAAGCTTCCAATCACGTTGTGAAAAATCCAATAGATATCTCTTTTATACAATTCCTATTTTGATCTTCTTGTACAGCTGACGAGAGCATTACAGTGGCCATCAAATCTGTGCAGAAGTTAGCTGTTATGTCATGAAGTGACAGCCTTGGGATATTTACTGTAACATGCAACTGCTTATCTGCTCTTAACCCTAGAGCTTATGGCACATGTAAACAATAAGAAACTTCATGCATGACTCAGATAAGAGAATGTGTGGTAGAATGGATTATAATCTATTTTCAACAACTTTCAAGGCTAAACATCATAGAAATAAAGTAAGATTTTCAAATTTATGAGCAGTAAAATTATTAAGCCATAGTCATTTAATACTTTAGATTTAAATAAACTCTTAAATCTCATTTTTCAATGATATATTTTCATTGTTTAAGTTGTTACTCTCAAAATACTTTATTTAGTTAGCGTAGTAAAAAAACATTAAAGAACAGCTCAGAGATGTCATTTAAAGAGATAAAATGTGATGTAATTAGGAGATGAACTAGTTGAAGGGCAAGTCCTTCTTCTTATGGAAATGCTAAAGGAACAGTCAGACAGTTAAAAAGTAGGTTTCCATAAGTGTAAATGTAGAAAGAATGAAATAGGAAACTCTGACTATCAGTAGTGCACTCTTAATTTGGATGTGGAGATGGGAAGTACCTGGCTGAGACTTCCTGCTCTGTCAGAAGGACAGTGCTGTTCCTTTGCTCTATCAGTAGTTTAGAAAATAGAGAAATAAAGGTAGACATAGAAGAGATGGGTGGTCTTGGATGCTAGTGAGCAGATAAAGACAGGATGTTGCAAAGTGAAAAGAAATGCCCGGCCTGCAGGAGCAAAAATGATTGTTAGATGAGATTAAGGCTGGCCCTCATCATTCTATTGAAAAAATAGTTGAAAAACTAGTGGACAGTTTCGTAAGAGCGCCTGCATCTTCTGGAGATGCCCAAATATTTTCCAGTATTTCCATTCCTGCCTCCTACAGTCTGGATCTAGGTCAAAGGGACACAGAAATCTTTTCTATTTTCCGCTTTATCACAAAAATCTCTTCTAATTTCTGCTTTATCTGCGGAAATCAGGCTCCTATCTACAGTCAGCAGCACTCTGCTATATTCAGGTTTCCAATATCTCTGTTTGCAGTAAAACTCCAAAGACAATTCCACACTCCAAATAAAAAATACCTGCCTGTTTTCTGCACCCCGCGGGAAGCGGGCAAGGAGCACCCCTACACCAAGGACCACTGCATAAACAGACCTGGAAATACAGCCTATTTATTCCTTTCCCTAGCTTTTTTCTGTTGGATGTGCACACTGATACATGCCCTTGAGAAAGGAAGACATAATTACCCATACAGATAACCCTCTGTTTCAAACATTTGAAGATAAAAGCCCAAAAAGTGTTTTATAAGCCAACATGCATATGTAAGGTCACTGAAATGCACTGTCTCTTGAATTAAGACTAAGCAGTACAAGATTTATTGCCTTCATTGCCAGTGGAAGATAATTTTGGTCAAAGATATTGGAGAAATTTTGCAGTCATGTGAAAAAGAGGAAATTAGCGTGAATGCATTTTGATAAACCTGCAAATTCCCAAACCTGTCTTCCTCACATTGCACATTTTCAGCAAGTTCATCTTGCCTTTTTGTTTAACATTATTCCTTTTTCCTGCCTGCCTTCCTTCCTTCCATTCCATGCCAGCAGGTAACCAGTCTTGCAGGGGGTTATGAACAAGTATTTATGGGTGAGGAAAAACAAGAATTCTCCCGTGTGTTCTGTTGGGGGGGTTACTTTCATGAGCAAGCTTTTCCTACATGAATTTATATGGACAAAATATTAACTTGCCAAGAGGATTTTGAGCATTCCTTGGTATGCTTGTGAGGACAGTGGAAGATTGTGGAACAGTGGAAGATTTATATAAATGCACTAGCTTTTCTGTGGGCACAGAATAGTGTAATCATACAGCAGTATGCTGACCAAATATGGCTTAAGAAGGGTTCTATCTAATTTGGAGCTAATTAATTCACTAGGAACCATCTTTATGAGATTTAGGAACAATCTGAAATAGGAAGAGAGCTTGTACTGTGAACGTGAAGTAGTTAATGAGGTTTGCTCTCCGTGAGTCTGTGTAAAATCCCTTCCTTCTTCCCAAATGATGTAATTTTTCACCCATTCACAAGTCACCTTGCAATTTTAGCCTCCTTCCAATACGATGGAGAAACAATTGGCATTTAACAAGCTCACTTTCCCTCATTGCTGGTTTGGTTTGCGTTTTCCGAATGTAGCAAAAGGCGGGGAGATGGAAAAGCAGCCCTGGATAACCCTCCTATAACTTTATGATAGAGAAGAGGGAAAGAAGGGGAGTAAGCAGGGAACTGTTTTGCTATGATGAACTGCCTGTGCTGTCCAATTCAAAGCTTCTCCTTGCCCCATTTGGTGTTTTCAGGAAAGGACGCGGATAACCGCTTCCCTGGCGGGGAGCTGTCGGAGGAAGTCTACACGTGCCTGCCCTGCAGGGAAGGATGTTCCTACTGCACAGATGACACCCCCTGCTATGCACAGGAGGACAAGTATTTGCGGCTTGCTATCATCTCCTTCCAAACGCTCTGTATGCTGCTCGACTTCATAAGCATGCTGGTAGTCTACCATTTTCGCAAGGCAAAGGTAGGGAGCTATGTGTTACTTTAATCTTCCTGCTCACAGTGTGATACTGACTCGCTTGTGCTGGGTAAAAAGCTTCTCATTTGGAGAATCAGCTGAAGAACTCGACTCCTTTTCAGGGAGAATAGGATTGCCAAACGGGAATGCTTCACTTTGGGCATGGAGGTGAAGGGCTAAATAGCTGATGTAATGTTTGAAAAAGAGCAGAGCAACTTGTGGCTCCCAATGAAACCTGCCAACGTTTGCAGGCAGTTGGTATAAACCACGGAAATCTGCGGTGTCCTAAGTCATTTCAGAAAATTAGGCTGATCATGCAGGTAGGTACTCAAAACATAGAGTGACAGAGTGACAGAATGTTTGAGGTTGGAAGGGACCTCTAGAGATCATCCAGTCCAACCCCTGCTCCAGCAGGGACACCTAGAGCACAGGGCACAGGGCACAGGGCGGCATCCAGGCGGGTTTGGAAGATCTCCAGAGAAGGAGACTCCACAACCTGCCTGGGCAGCCTGTGCCAAGGCTCTGTCACAATATATGTATTTATAGTCTCCATCTTGAAAGTCTCCATCTGTTTTACCACCGTTGGGAAGGATGTTTGGCTTCAATGTATTTGAGAGAATATATATATAGAGATACTATATATATTCAATATATGAATAACAATTACATCAAAGAGAAGTCTTTCCAAATAGCTATAGTTCACAGACAAATTAAACTTAATTCTGCCCTTTTTTTTTTATTCTTGAAAGTAGGAACATATTAAGTAGTATCTGAAAAATAGTGGTGCAATCTACAGTTTCATCTTACCTCATTCAAAATATTTTTATGTGCAATTTTTTTTATCTCATGCAATCATTCTGTTGCCTTGATAAATACAGAATAGTCTTGAAAATTAGCAATTTACAAAAAATAAAAAAGGATTGGAATCACTACCTATATTTGGAGGATGTAGGTGTGCACGTGGTAAATGATATTGTTGAAATTAATAGCTTCATCCAGTTTCCATGACTAGATAAGCATTTCCATTTTGCTTTCTGAAATACCTGATCCTACAAACTTCCTAATCCTACAGTGTATTAGAAATGTGTCTCATTTTAATATCCTGGTAGGAAATCATGGACTGTACATTTTTTTTTTTCTGATAGAGGCTGAGTATTTAATGAAAATACAGAAAATGATTCAAATTACAGACTTGATTATATTTATAAGGTTTTTCATTATGGAATGTCTGTTGTAAACATCTCTTTAGTTGCCTAATGTTAACTGAGCAAAAGAACTTCATTCCAGTGCTGTGAGATTTTAGTCTGTGTTAAGTCTGTGTTTAGTCTGTGTTTAACACGTGGCTGTGTTAAAATAATGAAAAGAAGTATCCCTCATGAGTTAAAAGCAGTCCATAAGCCTGCAAAGTGAACAAAGCAGAAGATTTCATATCCAGCTATTGCAAGTTTGTTCCATGTCTACTGCTGTAAAGAACAAATGCATCTTTATTAAACATATTATAGAAATCATGTATTTCATAAAAAAGATAGTAGGGAAAGGTGCATTAATACTTCTGTGGTGATCAACTGTTCCTCTACAGTAAACTGTGAACAAGGAACCAGGAAGGAGTTGAATATTGAATGCCAAAGCAAACCGAGATCTCAGCGTGTCTTTCCTTCTTTCTAAAGAATTCTCCAGTCTTTATAAAAAAAACCATTATATTTATAAAAAAGTTTAGAGATTCATAGTGACATCTGAATGAAAACTAGACATCAAACAAAACAAATACTCTTTTTTTTCTCCAGGCAGAAAAGGGTTGTATTTGTCTCAGTTGAACAGAGATAGATTGAATCATAAATTGACTATCTTAGAAAATATTTGACTTTGCTCTCTCTGTATATCTCACAAGGAAAAGATGAAGAGACAAAAAAAATAGTATGGTGATTGATAATCTTTTCCTGAATGATCAGTATTTTCAAAGAATAGAAAATGAAAATAAATGTTCCATTGCTTTTCATGTCATTCAGCTGAGCTTTCTTTAGAGTTCCTTTTATGTTCTTTATCTTGTTGGTACAGCATGATTTTAAAAAGAAAAAGATCTTATGTGATGAACATGAAATGAGAAGCTGTATGAAGGGCAAACATAACCAGAAGAATGAATATTTGCATGAGAAAACTGTGGGTTACATTGGATAATGACAGAAAATTGGAGTGAATGAGCCAAACCGGTAACTGGCAGTGTTCTCTGTACCAAGAGGGAAAAGTCATGAAAATGGAAGAAAAGCTATTGAAATATTCAATATATCTGTACTCTTGAGTTGTTTCTAACTGTTAGCAGAACAAGCCTGAATTAGGTTAATGCATGTGTGAGGGATTAACGTTACCACATGAACTGCTCATATACATTGTTGTAAGTAGGCACTGGAGAAGGGCATTGCCTCCCACATACACAACTACATTATTCAAATAGTTTAGCAAAAGTAACTTTTAATTTTGAATTTTACCAGGAAGATCTATGTACTGCTGCCGGATTAGCAAGCCATCTGCAAAGTCTGCAAAAAAGGCAAAATAGAGTGCTCAGAGTTAAGGAATGCTCTCTGCAGGCCCCAGTGCTGGAACGAGGGAAGTGTAGCCGTGTAGGATGTTGGCAGAGCTGCTGATCAAAGGTTCATTGAACTGGGGAAAGGAGTAGGTACTGCTCCAGGAAAACTGGCTGTGCAAAAGAGAACATGGCTCTCTGCTTCTACTGGTAAAAATTAATTTTAAAAAGCCAGAGTTCTGAAATTTTTAAGTCTGGCAGCTAAAAGCACCTGAGGCACCTTGACTATCATGCTGTGAGCATAATATTTCTGTCAGCAGGATAATTCAGACCACAGCAATCTTTCAGATCATGATGGAAGTGGCAACCTTCATCCCCAAACCCCGGTTCAGCAAGAGCAGATGCAGATGGGGCGTTTTTTTGAAAATACTTCCTCCTATTCAGATTGCAGTGATTACACATATGAAGACCAAGCAGTACTCAGAAACTGCTGTGGAAGAGTCACTTCCCAACTTCAGGTTCATCAGCAGTGCAGAATATGTGCCTGATCTAAGGCAGTTGCTAAAAGTGTTCCGAAAGGAGAACACAGCAATGGGAAGGACACTTTCAGTAATTGCTTCTAAAGTGTTATTGACAGAATGTGAAGATACAACATTTGTGACATGGTCTTTATTACTAATATAGGATGTAATAATATTAATAATCTACAGAGAAACTTGTAAATAAGAGCCAAAGTGGTTCCGTGAATGAAAGATCTTGACAAAAAAGAATAGTAATAAATCGTCAAATCCAGATGGTATTCACCCAAGACTTTTAAAAGAACCCTCTACAAAATTACTCTATTATTTACTGTGGCAAAAGCTACTGCTTATATTAATTAGTAGTAGAGGGGAAATGGAAGATAGGGAATGTTACATCCACATTTAAAAAGACTTCAAGTAATGTTAAGAAGAACTAATGCTTGGTAAGTCTGGCTTGTGCTAACAAATGCATAGAAATAATGAGAAAGACTAGAACTAGTAGGTGCATGGATAAGTGTTGAGAAATGGACTTTTGAGGGAATGTGGTGTCCTGCATTTATAGCTCTCTGAAGATG
>JAVCKT010034322.1:0-20923 GCA_032273925.1 Rhynchotus rufescens
TGCAACTGTGTGATTTTTTTTTTCTTATTATAATGCTGATTCTGTTTCTTGGTTGTCAGTCTTGATGTAACTCCTGTTGAAACAAAACCAAACGGAAACATCTTAGCTGTCATCTCAAATTGCTGATAGGAGCTTGAAAAAGCAATTTACATCCCGAATTCTTATTTCTGAGTATTACAGGAAGCACTGAAAGCGAGTTTACAGTGGAAGTAGTAACAAAGTCTGCCAGAAGTCGTCACATGAGTGTGGTCGAGGAGCAGGAGCAGTTGTTGAGAACTGACGTGAAGCTGGTGCTGACCAAGCCCTGGCCACTGATGAGGACTTGCAGAGCCAGACGGCCGGCGCGTGTGTGAGTGCTGTGATTATACAGCTCTTACCTCCGTTAGTCACCCGGGTTTTCAAAGGAAATGACAGAGTCTTCATTCTTTGGTCTGGAGGGGCTCATTTTTGCTGCCTGTGTATTTTATGTAACTAATTTAAGGAAGTTGTCAAGAGGATGTGTTTTTGATGCGTTTTTCTCGGGGCCGGGGGAGCTGTGGGTGCTGGTGTCTTTGGAAAGGAGGATGTAAATGGGAAGGTGGCCGCTGGCCAGCGGAGCTGCTGCCCGGCTGGTGCTGCGGGAGCCCTGGCCAGCGCCGCAGCTCCCGGACTGCGCGAGCTGAGCCCGCGGCCCCAGCAGCAGCTCGGCCACGTCTAGCCGGGCAGCAGCGGCCTCGTGATCGTCTCTAAAACTCTCTTGTGAAATTTGGAGTCTAAGGTTTTTCTTCTTCCCCGTTTTGGTTATTGGCAAACGTTCTTGTAGTGAATCATTCTTGAACTCCCCATGCGAGCTCCATTCTGCTGGCTTGTTTTAGGAGAAAAGTGGCATCATTTTGTCTTTTGGATATTAACCAGCAAAGGAAAATGTCTAATTTTCCCTGAATACAGGGGGAAAAAACTGATGCTGCTGAAGTAACTGGGAACCTTGACGCAGGCCTTCTTGGCTAAATCATTTAGTGTCTCAGGGGATGCAAATGAAGAAGTGTCATGAGGGAGTGCCAAAAATGCGGTTATTTAATATATTCTCTTAAAGTGCCTTACATTGACATGGGGAGGAAGCAGAAAGTGATCTGTTATTTCCTTTTGATTTTTATGTTCTTGACTCTCACTGGTACGTGCAGAATTCAGCCTGAAAGCACTTAGAGAAGCCTAGACTGTAGCTACATGCATGGCCTTTCAGAGCAGGTCGCCCACTGGTTCCTTGAGAGGTAGGATCCTCATGAGTTTAAATAATGCTTTAGATTTCTTTTTGATAATGGCTTATTTTATGTAACAAGTAACATCAAAACTAGCTGTCTGCAGGGAAGATCATTATGGGAAAATAAAGATTAACATATGAAATATTACATTCATTTTAATAGCTGAAGGAATTCAGATCTGTGTGTCTGCGAATCCCCTTTCTGTTGCCAGACTTTGCTACAACTAAAAGACTCAGTCAAGAGCATCTCAAGGAGCAGGTGCTGCCATTCTGCTCAAATTGCTGTGTTGGACTATTGAAGAATGTTTAAGCTGAAGTATTGCCTTCCTTATGCTTTCTTAAATGAATATGCTTGCATATTTAGCAAAATAACTCTTTTTGGTTATTGTTGGCTTATGTTTGGTGATTACCATATGGTATGTGTGCATCTTGCAATGTTTGCAAATACTGCAAGTAGCCGAGCCTCACACCAAAGATAAAACAGTTGGTTTCTTTAGGTACCTGTAGATACGTTAACATATGTTGATATGTTATGAGTATTATTCTGGTGTAGAAGAATAATCTTATTTATGGAGGTGTGTCACGTACACATTTTCCGGGTAAACAAACTGACAAGATGCACAGGTAAAGTAAAGGGGAAGGAAAAAAAAGCTGCAAAACAGTCTTGCCAAGTGTTTTCCCAACGAGGGGTTTGTGTGTGGGTGCCGGTGCCTGTGCAGCCTGTGTGTGGTGCAGCTTGTCCGGCGGGGCCGTCAGCCTTTCTGCTTGAAGCCTGCAGCTGTCCGGAGCCCCCGTGCCCACAGCGACGGGATTTGAATTGGTCCTGGGTGGCTGTGGGGTGGCTGTGTGTATACGGATGGATGGATGGATGGATGGATGGATGGATGAGTGCTGTGTGTGTACGCTAGATGCTGTTGCACTGCTTTGGTTTTCGTGAATCTATAGCATGCCTTAGGTATCGGTCGTTCAAAGCTGGGCTGCCAGTGAGATTTGTGTGAATAAGCACGAGCAGAGCAGTGAGTGGTTTGTGCAGGGCAATGCTGAAGTTTCTGCACCTCCCGAGTGTGCTTTTGTGGTTAAAGCTAGCGAGAATACCAAGGGAAATTGGAGCAGCCGTGTGCAGCAAAATGCACTCCAGCTGTCCCGATGTAAAACGCAAGCAAATAGAGGAGAATTCCCCATGTCCATGTGTGCGTGCCAGACATGAGCCTCGGTAGGGCCGGGATAGGGCGGAGCGGGACACCCTGCTCTGCAGCTGGTTCCTGGAGGCCGTTTCTGAGAAGCCAGGGGTAGGTGCCACAGAGAGTTGGGTTTTGGGAAGCAGCAAAAGGCACCGTGGGTCTCGCTGCTCTCCCCTTTAGATGCAGGGGAGATCCCGTCTTTCCCTGAACTGCAGCATTCATGTGACTTCGTTGGAGTTCTTGTCTGTTTAAAGCATGTGTTGACTGGAATATGTCCCTTCTTTGCTAACTTCCTTAAACAGGATAGGTAGAATTAATCTCTTATGTAGCACTGTGTAGCCACCTCTCTTCTAAAGCAGATTTTGGATCTAAGCTCCTTTGATACTGACGAAGAGTAATAGGAATTAAAAGCCAAAGGCCCGTGACTAGCATTTAGCCAAGTATGTCAGGATAAGGTGAGCTGCTCCCTGGCAGGGTCTGTTTTGCTCTGTTGATTGCCAGGACTTGGGTGATGAGCTCAGGTATCTCTATGTAGATTTTGATGTTTGATTGCATAAGCCCATCACAGAAGTGAGGCAAAAGTGATGGTTTTTGTTGAGACTGACATTGAGGATAAACTGCGTCCAAGAAATGAACTGAGGAGGCTGTTTCATTGAGCATGCAACTTCTGACTGAATTTGTGCATTGCCAATAAGTGTCCATTAAAAAATACTCACGTATCTCCTGTCTATCAGACTCTTCACCAGATGAGTCTCCATATGTGGGCAGAATAATTGAAAAATGATTCAAATTCTTTAGATGTTTCCTCTTCAAGTGTCAGATTTTGAAAGAATTATTTTTGTAAATAACTGTGCCTGTTTGTCCTCTCCTACTCAATTTATACTGTGCTTCACTTATTTCATTCATTTTGGTATCTACTTTTGCAAGATATCTGCTGTATTATAAATATAAAGCTTACTGAATTTTTCTCTTAAAAAATTACAATTTGTGGTGCAAACCCCTGTAGTTCAGTATGCCATTAGTAAGGAAAACGCAAACTATTTTGGTTGAGAGATAGCTGGCCTGTCATTAACTTTGCATGAATGGGAGGCCAGGGTCTTTAAAATCTCCTGATGACTAGAAGTAGTGGGAGGAAATACACTAAATGTACCCAAAGAATTTTTAGACCTTTCCCAGGGCTGTGGGTGTGCCATATGCAGCTAGCGGGGTTTGTGGTGTTATCCCAACGGGATAGCTCTGCAGTTATTACTTGTGAGGGGAATGAAGAGGGGACAAAGCTGGCTTTCCCGTGGGTGAAGATGGTCAATCTGGGAGAACGCCCGTGTGCTGCATTTCCCTGCCGCCCGGCTCCTCATGCCTGTGTGTTCTCTGCTCCTGAGGTTGGATTCATTTGACTGTCATCTGTAGAGCAGGCGTGGAGGCGTAAAGGGCAAAACAAGAAGGACTGATCATGTAATAAGAGAGAAAAATAAAACAATGTGGTAAAGCCATCCGTGAGTATGTAAAATATACCTGGCTTAATGTATGCTTCCTATACATAGGCACACACATATATGTACTTATATTTGCAGCTACATGTAACAGATAAGCAAAAATCTTACATTAGAGGTTGCCTGCTGCAGGCACCCCTCTCTGTTGCAAAATCTATTGCAAAGCTGCTCAGCTTTTCAGACGGACACACAAGGTAAATATTTGCTGCAGATTTTGTCTTCCCTCTGCTTTCAGTGAAGAAGATCCACCAGGTCTAACTGGAATTCTCCACAGAGCTCAACAAGTGTGGACTCTTGTTAGAAAGATGCTGGTAGCCTATGGTCCTTCAGGCGGAACAGGACGTTTCCAAGTGCAGGAAGCATGAGCTAGCAACTAAGGAAAGAGCAATCTTTCTAAAAGATATTTTTGTTTTATTTTTCCAAAATATCTGTAAAGAATGCTCTCTGTTTGATCGCAGACCGCAGCTGCTGCTCTCTGGCCTCTGGTTGCCTCTGCATTAGCTTCTCTGATGTTTTCTCCAGGGGCAGTTAAACCTTGTGCTGTCAGTTCTGAGCATGTTGGTACTGAGAATCCTGTGCTGGAGGGAACCACTGCCCTGTCTTTTGGGTTGGTTGTGTTTGAGGTGCATAGGGTGTCTTTCCAAATCTGGGATTAAAATTCCTTTGTTCTTCCACTAGACTGTTACTGCAGGTCACTTCTAAAAGCAAACCTGACTCCTGAGCGTCCAGCTAGGAATTCCAGCTCCTAAAGCAAATAAGGAGATTACAGGGAGGGAGGTCCTGACTTGTATCCTTTACTGTAGGTTTCTTGATGGTTATATTGTTCCACCTCCTGGTCATAATACAAACTTGAGGTTTTAAATGCTAAAGCCCTTCATACTCTCTGTTTTTCCCATGCTAAAATTTGTGGATTTCTGCTGCTGATATTTAAAAGACAAGAGCGACTCTGCCTGTAGCGTTTGCCTGTAGTCAGCAGTGACCTGTTTCTGATGCCCAGCCCCATGGGTTTCCTGAGCTTGTTCCTGCTGCCCTTTGCTGCTCCAGTGTCCTGGTGTTGGAGTCTTGCTTCCTTATCCTCTAACTTAAGGCCTCCTAAGAAGCTTTGGACTCATGCTAGAGAGGTTGGAATTACTGCTCCAAGTTGTGCTGGATAAGTGTTGTGATGGTTTGTGCTTGTTCTGTTAATCAGTTTAATTGTTAAAAGATGATCATGGGTGACATAAGGCATTTAAGTTAAAAGGCAAAGAAAATTCAAAATCCTTCCTTTTTGAAGCCTGGGGTGTTGATCACATTGTCTTTGGAGCTCTGCACATGGCTGAGGGAATCGCCTCGTTTGCTGGTTGCATCAGAGACTAGGAATTACTGTGAATTTACCAAGCTTTGCAGGTGGAAGAGCTGGCACTTTGATCTGAATCTCCCAGGACATGGAAGATCTGAGTGGCAGCGGTTGAGACTTAGTCTGGTATTGTAAGGTGTAACTTGGTCATTTGATGGTGCTCGGTGACTTTGGTATGGCTTGACTTCTACACACATCTAGAACTGAAGAACTGTTGTGGGATCCACAGACTGCTGCTCCTGATCCCCAGGAGTGTCAGTGTTTGGTTTGGATGTAAAGCAAAAGTTGACACGATCAATTGCTTTTACTTGAGTCATTTCCAAACCAGCTTCCTCCAGCGTTACCCTTTGGAAGGAGCGGCGTGTACATCTGTCTGTCTGTGCCTTGCAGTTTTCCTAAGGTCCTTATTGATTAAACTGAAAAGCCGGGGAAGAGCACAAAGAGGAGTTAATCTCAGTACAATTTGCTGTTGATTCCTGTCAAATGTTCTCTCTTTCCAAAGCCGAATTGTTCATTCTTGGCAGTGGGACCCGCGACTGCTGCTTTATTGACTCCTCGGATAGACAGCCGGGCACATGGAGCCTTACTGCAGTAAATGAAAGAAAATGTGAATATAGTGATATCTGCTTGTGTGTGCTCAAAAATACTTCGTCAGCTGTTTATAGATTGTGGTTAGTCTAACATGTCAGTTTCGTGCAATTGAACTGTGCTGTGGGGTCCTTCAAGGGACACGTGGGCTGTGATTATGTCTATTGTGCACTCAAAGACTGCTCTGTATTGAATAAGTGCATCTAGATCTTGACCTCCAATATGTGTAGATGTTACTTTAGCAGAGCTATGTTTTGGAATTGTGATGATAAGAGTTGATAACTTCTAATTTATGAGCTCAAACGTATGAAGGTTTTTGGAAATGCCAGTTTGAGCAGGGTTTTTTCTTTTTTTGACTTGTTTGTACTTTTATGAAAGTATTTAGAAGGTGAATCTTGAGATTTAGCTTTTGAACTTTTCTTCAAGTATTTTCCACTGCTTTTTTATCAGTGTTTTTTACTTCCCTTTTGTGAGACATACATATGCATATTTGGGATGTATTGTAGAACTAGAAACAATTACACATTGATTATCCATCCCCCCTTTGATGGCTGCAGCTCTTTGTGTGTGTTCAGTGGCCCGGGCGATTCCAGCCTCCTCACCCTGCTGGTAGGAATGCACATCAGAAATACCAGATATTAAAAAATGGACGAGGCGGGTGGATGAAGGACCACAGGCAGGACGTGGATGCAGAGGCCGGCCGGCTTTGTGGGAAACTCCGACTTTGTGGGAGCAAATGGGGTGACAGAGGCCAAACAGCCACCTCTCAATGAGCACAGTGAGTTTGGAGTCGTGGACAGTCTGTGGGATACTCCAGGCACGTGAGGTTGTTTCACTAGGATTTACTCGTATTTCACTGCCTAGGAGCGACTGAGCTGAATTGAGACCTTTGGTTTAGGGGTGCCTGGAGTCCCTGGTGCTTTAATGGGTCTTTAAGCAGGTTTTACACCAGGCTTGGGAAGAGGAGCCTTGATGCTCAACAAATGGTACAGCTGGATGGGTGGAAAGGGGAAAGGAGGAGAAAAAAAAAGGAAAGGAAGGTGGAAAAGAAAAGAAGGGAAGAAGAAAGCTTGCTAAGTGGGACTGTGAGGTCCATCCTCTCTCATGCTCTCCCTGCACCATAAGAGGTTCTGTCATGGGAGCTGCATTGTAGTGATCTGGGCTGTGCTTCCAGAGAAGGACACGTTCCTGAGAGTCCTCACTGTGGAGCATGAGGATCAGGGAGACCGGTCATTCCACAAGCCATCCTGCCCTGGAGCAGCTGCTCGGGATTTATGCTCTGCCATCTCGGGTTCCAAGGGCTCAGCAAGTCCCAGATGTTGGGCTTTGATTCACGTCCTGAGACGGATCTGAAGGGCTGATCCTTATTGCTGGTGTCAGAGGCTCTCGGCGGAGGCAGCCCGGACACGAAGCCCGTTCCCAGCTCGCTGGGGAGCTGCCTTCTCCCTGCATGTCAGATGTGGCGCTTGGCTCTCCGCTTTACGACCACTTCCTGTGTTTATAGCTGCAGCTTTTACTCTTGGCCGAGGACATGGGATTTACTCAGAATCGTGATAATTTTCTGTGAACTTTAAGTAATCTCTGACACAGATGTTTTAGAGGAGGAAGAAGCACCTTTATATTTAATGGCTCCAAAAAGCTGTTAAATAAAGGAAAAATAGGAATAGCATGAACGCAACACAACTTAGATCAGCTGCTTTTAACATGTTGCCTAACATAGTATGAAAACTTTCTGAATAAATGGATACTTCTGTGTCACTACATTATTAAATTTCTGGTAATGCCAGGGCTCCTCTCCGTCATTCTTGCGCAAATAACCCAGGGAGGGCCTGTTCCTGTAAACACAATGCATGAAAACAGCTCTCCTACCAGTCTGTAAGTGCTGGGGACAATGAAAACAGCCTGTTCTGCACAAAGGCACAAGGAGTTGCAATGGGATTTGGTTTGCAACCCTAGCAGCCCTTACTCAACATCAGCTGCAGAGCCAGATGTTCCTTCCCTCCGGGGCCGTGGGGGAGGCAGCTGGAGCTGGGACTTGCCCAAAGGCCTCCTGCCCTGAGCTGGGCTGGGATGGGGGTTATTCCAGCTCCCTCCTTCCACAGTGTCCATCTCTGCTTTGCTCTGCTCTTTCTGCACCGTCATCCATCTCCTCAGTCGTCCTTTCTGCCTTTCTTTTCAGTTTAGCTTGTTCGTTGCTTCCTTCCCTCACCCCCCTTCACGACTTGACATATTGAGGAAGTTTGTCGTCTTCACTCGTGCTTGCTCTGCTGCCTTTATCTCTCTTCTCCATCTTGTGTCTGGTTTAGATTTTTTTAAGCCAATAAACCCCTGTGGAAATAGAACTCTTTGCTAGTTAACAAGAAATATATTTTTGAATGTGTTTATCAGATAGTGGTGCAATTCTTTAAACAAACTACTTAATCATACTTTCATGTTAATGCCAAAGGAACAAATAGAGACCAGTTGCATTGTGTTTATAAACAAACTAATACAAAACAACAGTCTAAATATTGAGGTATTTATCCTTTCCTCCTTTTGTGTGTGTGTATATATATTTTGAAATTTCCTCCTATAATACTCCTAGAAAGAAGTTTTAACTCAGGAGATTTAAGGGGAAAAAACACTTACAAAATGGAAAAGAGGAATTAATTTGGCCTGAATTTGTTTGTAGTTTAATGCTAGAGAGTAGACAGAAATCCAGTGTCTACAATGTGGGGAAGTGTTAGATGTAAGGGCAGGCTGTAGGGGGACAGGGATGCCTGTGAGTGTGGAGAGGGGAGTGTGACTGTATTAGCTAAATGTGCAAAAAGCCGGGATTTTCACCCCGAGTGTTTGAGAAGTGCTGGCAGCCGGTTGCAGAACTGTTCTTCAGAAACTGCTTTTGCTGAGTTTGGACCCTGATCCAGGCTTATTTTTCTGTTCTTGGCTTGAACTCGTGTGAACTAGAAAAGCATTAGCAGGAGACAGTAGGGCTGGGGATCAACGCGCTCTCATCTCGGTGGTAAAGCTGGCTTAAGAAATTCCCTAATCACAGTTCCTGGTCATATAGCCCCTGTTTTTGAGGGAGAGAGTTTTGTGGGAAGTGCATCTGATCCAGTTTTCCATAAAGCACTGCAGAAAACTGTCTCTTTTTTTGTAAATCAGAGCACTTCTGGTGGGAGGTTTGACTCCACGAGAAATTATGCTGAAACAGCTGAAAAGATGAGGTGCCCTGGTGATGGGAGCAAACGATGGGAAAACGTTTCTGTGGGCCCCTTTATAGGGTCAGATCCTACCGCAGGGAAATGGACTTCTCTGTAAAGCAGCATTCGTTGCCAGAAATCAGTCCTTTTGGGTCCCCACGGCAGTGACGTGATGGGCCTGTCTGTGAACCCTGTGAAGCGTCGCCCTTTCTCAGCCCGCCTGCGCCCGGCTCTCCTGCTAAGTCACTTGGCTCATGGCAAATCCTCTGTTCTTCTTAATCTTATTGCAAATTTGGCGCTGAACTGTAGGTGGTGTGGGTAGGAGGGGAGGGCTAAGAGCCCCGAGAGTCCCTGAAAGCATTGCAGAGTTTTACTTGGACACAGTTCCTCTTTTCTTTGATATAAGCACTTTCAAACGTATAATAATAACGTTGTTGAATTATGTTTCTTTTGTAATCACGTAGCTAATGTGAAATACATGAAGGTATAATAAAATATAATCTACATTCTCTGTTCCTAAGCTCTTTTATGTACCAGGTTGAGGGATGGGTTGGTTTGGTTAGACAGCCAGGTGTCTAGCAGGTCGTCTTCCTGGTCTCCTAAAACCTGTGTTGCTTTATAGTGGAAGTGAAACTGAGATGGGGTGGATATGCACTTTGTCTGTTTATTGTCAAATTCAAAAGTATTTTTGTATAAAACTCACGGGAGAACTTTGTTTTTTGACAACACAGGGCTGCTTTAGAAGAAGTCGAAGGAGATGTGACAGAACTGGAACTGAAACTCGACAAGGTGAGTGCGCGGCTGCCATGGTGTCCGCTCTGCGGAACAGAGAAGGAAAGGGCCTAGCTTCGTTCTTCGTTTAGCTCAGTTCCGCGAGGGGAAGTGGCAGCGCGAGGGTTGTTCAGATTCGGCCGAGCAGGTCGCTCCCAAGGCCGCTGTGAGTGAGAGGCCCCGCGACGGAGCCGTGTGCGAGCCGGGAGCCCAGGGCCTGGGCGGCCCCCGGCCCTCCACCTTGGTTCCAGGGCCTGAATCCCGCTGTCCTTGCTAGTCTGCGGGCATAAATATCCTTTACTTCATCTGGAGGATGGAACTACTGTAAAATTTATTATGTTTTTTTTTTCTGTGCTCTGTGCCTAGCTAGATTATATGTAGCATCTTTTAAGTTCCCTGCAATCTTCTTGTTTGCTTCCGAACCAGTAGTATTTGGAGGCTTTTGCTTCTTAGTGTTTTCTATGTCTTTTTTTTTTTTTTTCTTCCCCCTCTGCATTTTATGGAAAGTTTGAGAAGTTCGTTGTTTTTGCCTCTGCTTTAATGCTTATAGGCATATGGCATCAGCTGACCTCCTTAGCTGCATTTTGAGTTTTAACCCTTGTTCTTGCTGCAGAAAGCTCTTGAGACAAATGGAATTTCCATGTCGAGTATCGTTTTAAGTCTGTGTGCAGGGTTTTTTCATTATTTCTTGTAACAGTAGTTTCAGGTCTCTGTTTTTAGTAATGTAACTGTCCCCAAATTGTGTGTGATTTTTTTTTTTTTTTTATTATTTTTTTGGGTGAGGGGGGGGCTAAACTGGATGCTTTTTTTCACCCTGGAATAAGGCACTCTGGATTCAGGATCATGAACTATAAACACATAACTAGTTATGTTTTAGTTGTTGATGAGATTGCTTGTTACCCTTGTCTAGCTGCATCTCTTGGCAATGTTTGCCTCATTAACAAACAAAAATCTTTTATTAAGTAGTTAATTCGTAATGTGGTGTCCATGACACACTGCCATGCCATGTGGTAGAAAGCTCTACATAGGACCAGGAATTCTGTTTATCACCCAGGACTGAACTTTCGAAATCACTCGTTTCTGAAGACATAACTAAGCTCAGTATGTTTCATGGGTATGTAGTGGGTAGAAGGGCATAAAGCCTTTTATTGTGATTTTATCCTCTTTATTTTTCTAGCTGGTGAAACTTTGTATTGCAATGATTGATACTGGGAAAGCCTTCTGTACAGCCAACAAGCAGTTCATGAATGGAATTCGAGACCTGGCACAATATTCGAGTAAAGATGCATTGGTTGAGGTATGTTCTTGAACAGTGCAAATAGAAAGAGAAAAACCTGAATAAAATGGTGAGATGTAGCACTCGCTAAGAGAAGTAGTTGAAGATGTTTGTACTATTCCTTGTTCTTTTGCTCTGTTTTCTTTGGCAAGTGCTTTATTTGCATTGCACGACAGTCCAACCTTCACTTAGGTCAAGGCTGTAATTTGCATTTGCAAGTGTTTTGCAAAGCCCACAAAACCTCTTGGGACAGAAATTGTCATCCTGGGATAGTTGGGGAAAAAAAATCAGGGTAATGGTTTGTTCCGGTGCCACTGAGGATTTCCCTAAGTAAAAGGGATCCAGTTGAGATGAACTAAGAGCCTGTTCCCTGAGCTTCCAGGATGCACCATGGCAAATGCACCTGAGGTGAGATGGCACCTGAGGAATCTAGTCCTCTCTGGTATATAAAAAGTGTAATTTTTAGCAGGAAGAAAGCACTTGTACTCAGCCTACTTCCATGGCAGCATACATCAGGTTGATATCATTAAGCTAATTTGGAATAGCTAATTGGGCAAAGCTCAGACTTTGTTCTTTGTGATTTTTATAGAATTATTATTTTTGTGTGATCACACTCAACACTGGATATGTATGATAATTTGAATTGAGGTTTGAAATTGTATTTAGCTAAGTATTCAGATATGCTATAATTGTGTATAACATGTACGTCATGTAATCTGTTTATGTATTGCAATGTGCATCTTCATAAAGCTGGTTGAAAAATGTATCTTTGAAATTCGGTGTGGCGTTTGCACATAATGGAAATGGTGATTGTTTGGAATGGACTTGTTAAGAGCATAGTGCTGTGACACATTGCCTTATAAAAGTTAACCAAGTTTAATTTGCAATGAGAGGCAAATTAATTTGATTCAAAGCATTTTATTTTGTGCTTAAATGTCATATCAGTCATTATCCAAATATTAGAGGTTATTTCATAATTGTTTTTGAGATGTTGCAGAGGCTCAACAGACACTCCGAGGTGGCTTAGCATTTCAGCTGTGAGGCAGCAGCTATCACAGTAACAGGATTTATAATAATGTAGTGTGAGTTAGTGTTTTTGTAGCATATGAACTTCTCATCATTTAGTGAACTTGGATTGAGTTTTTCTTGATTTGCTTCAATTTGCTATGTTATGTATAGGAAGGGGAGCAATAACCTATTTCTGTTGCTTGTCCTTTCGATAATCACTAAGTTCATATCATTCCTATAGCCTCCTTCTAGTATAACATGTAGCTGTCTTAGTTTAGAACTAGATTTAGATTAATCCTGCTAAGAATCTATTCCAAGTTCTTGGAAAGTTGTAAACCAAGTTCAATGGAAAGCTGTAAACCTATGAAGCATTGTTTTAATACTCTAAGATTAAAACATTTATTTTTATATTTTGCAGACAAGCTTGACAAAGTTTTCTGATACCTTGCAGGAAATGATCAAATACCACAATGTAAGTAACTTTTTAAGGTAAAACATGATTCTGGTAGCTTATGTGGACTTGCAAGTTATTTTTGGTAATAGAATAATACTGAAATTTTTCATGCCTATATTATTCAAAAGAACACTTTAAGTGGTAAATACTTCTAAATTTTTACTTGTGAAATATTTTATTGAGATTTTTGTATAAACAAAAGTTATCTTTAAACATCTCTTTCTCTAAAGACCCTCTTACATATTTTTGTGTCTGGAAGTTGTGAGCTCAGCTAAAATCCGGTGTTGTACTGTAGGACGCAGTATGTTTTTGATAGTTTCACTTTTATAAATGAAAAGGATGCTCAGCAGTGATCTCTGAGCATATTTTTTACTAGATGGAAATACAATGTACACACAGTGTACCTTTTTCCATATGCTCTGCTTTTTTTATTTCCTCCTTTATAATGTGGAAAATGAAGCACCTGATTCCTATTTTTATAATTTTCTTTTTCTGGAGTGTGCCAGATGCAGAGCAGTTTAGCGATATAAGAAAGTGGTAGGGCTGAGCCCTAGCCATCCCAGGCTTTTTGCATGAGTTAGACTTTTTGCTTTATGTGTTTTTTTTTTCCCTCTCTCCCTCCTTCTCTGACTAGCTGAAAGCCAAAATAATATGCCTTTTATTTCCCTCTTCCCTTGGCCCCTACTGCTCTTTCCTAATCCTTTGCTGGAAAGGAACTGGAGCTTCTCTGAGCACGGGCTGGATTCTTACCAATGCAGAGCATGGAGGTTTTTGTACCAGTAGGAATTTGAAGTGTAATGAGGGAAAGAACACAGTGTTTCAGTTGAAATGTTTGTTAACATTAATTTAGCTTCTAAAATTGTCTCACGAGGCTGTTTTTTTAAGTGCGTGCTTCTCTGAAGGGTTTAAATGAAGGACAGTGTGTTGATGCTGTTAAGTAAGAGTGAAGTGCATAGATTGAATATAATGAAGCTTATGAAGGGGCCAGGAAGTGGGCAGAGATACCTTGATACTGATGGCAAGAAGTGAGTGTGAATATTCAAAGCAGCAGCTGGTTTTAGTAGTGGGAGAACACGTTATTTTTGTGCAGCGATTTCTGTAGATTGGGTAGAACAGGTGAATTCAGCTGGACGCCACTGACTTTTCAGCCCCTCTCTGTTACACTTAGCTTGCTCTTGCTGGTTGCTTTATTACCTGTTTGCCTTGCTTTGTGGTATAGACCTCCTGATGTGCCTGACCTGGCTGTTTTGATCTGGCAGTTTGATCTGGCTACTTTTGTACATGACTGTGGCTTGCAGTGCTTTAAAGGTGATGTGCTGGAGGGGTTATAAATCTACACAGATTGCAACCTGGACCATTTTTCTGCCCTTTTAAGAAACATGTATCTAACGGGGTTTTTTTTGTCCTTTTTACTCCGAGTGGAATTGCAAGGCTCACATTTCTAGGTGTCCACAAATCTGCAGAGTTCCCATCTGGTCATACTCCCGTTCTGGATGTGGATTGGTGCACTCCTCAGGCACTGGCAAGCTTAAATGTCACTAGTGGGAGTAGCCTCAGCATGATTTCCACCTTGCCGAGCGTTTTCTCTATCTATTCTGGTTCTCTCTGTGTGTGGTTGTGGTTTTTTGTGTGGTGTTCTTTTTTTTTTTGTGTGTGTGTGTGTGTGTTTTTTCCCAAGAGGGAATGCAAGCTGCCTCTTGAGGATTTTCCATGTATTACTGTTAAATACAGGGTAATTCAGGTTGGAAGGGCCCTTGGGCGATGCCTGCAATAAGTAGGTTTGGCTCTGAGGCTGGAGCATGATGCTCAGGGCCATGTCTTGGTCTCAAAAGCCTCCGAAGATAGAGACTGGATGGAGATGGTTCCACGTGGTAACGAGGGACTTCAAATCAGTCACCTTGTCCTCTCCTCAGTGCTTGTAGAAAAGAGAGACACTAAGCTGTGGAGGGCTTGGCTGTCAGTCCCTGCCACTACATGCAGGCTTGCTCCCATAGTTTGTGAGCAGGAACAGCTACCTGCTAAAGGAAATGTTTAGTCAAAGGGTCAGAGCTTGGAGTTTTTGAGGTGCTTTTACCATAAGGTTATGAACCACTTGGATCTTCACCCTTTGGAGGAGATTCTATTGAACTGGACTGAATACTACTTTATATTTTTTAACCTCTTTTTTTTTTTTCCTGGTCGCACCTTTTACTTTTGTAATGCAATTGGGAGATGTTGAAAAGAGCTTCAGAGGACAGGTGTGAAGCTTCAGGAATGTATAGTGTCATTGGCCAGTTATAATTTCTGGGGAATAAGAAAAAATGTTAGCACGTGGTCATGTGTGCTTTGGCCTTGGCAACTTAAAGCTTGAGGAAAATTGTTATATGGATGATTATTACCCCTTTTCTGCCTCCTTCAGCCCTTTTTTTTCTTGTTCTGTATTTTTGCAAGAAATATACCTCAAGTTGGTGTGACTTCTACATAAGAACCAAAAAACACATCTTGACATTTAAGTATTTAAATTAGTTTCCTGATTGTCGATTAAACCTTAATTGGCATATATCCAGATCACATCATCAAGGGTATAGTTCAACATATCACCTTAAAAAGAGGCAGCTGGTTGTGTTTGGAAGGCAAGACCTGTAACTGAGGGTTAATAGAGGTCAAAGACTCTAAGAAGGAAGCTGTGCAAATAGTTTCTAGTGTGAGATAGTGCTGCCTTTGAGCAGACCAGGCTAGAACTTGACTCTCTCCAATATCATTCACTCAGATCAGGATTACTTGGGTGAAGAAGGGTCCAGGCTACTGTTTTTGTGATCCTGTGTTGGGAATCGTGGGTGTTTATGACAGTCCCTCGTGTGCCAAGAGTGTGTTAGAAATAGGTTTGTGCCAGGGTGCTGAAACTGATGTTAGTGCAGATCTACCTCGTTCAGGGGTGTTCTGGAAAGGGCTTTCGCTGGCCTAAGGGTGCTGGAAGGCTCTTGCCCTGTTGCTCTCAATGCCCTTGTGCTGCCTCTGTCCCGAGGGAGCTCGCATGACTGTTATTTTGGTGTGGGGTCAAGTAAAATTACTTGTGCTTTCCTGGTTTTTCTGCTTCATGCTTTCTTGTGTACATATCTGTGTCAATGTGGAGCAGGATTGCCAGCCTGGTTTTAGTCCAAGGCTACTCTTAGTTCTCTGTTTTTGTTTTTTATGTTGCTGCACAGTGGATTTCTGGCAAAGATTTTTCAAGCAAAATGTTTTTAATCCCAGAAGTGACATATAGTGTGAAAAAGTACTCAGTCTGATACAGAGAATAATTTCAGAAACTGCTGTGTGAGGTCAAGAGCTTTCAAAAAGGTGAGAGAGAGGTTTAGAAAGACACAAAGCATTTAGTGACTCCTAATAACATCCTATGCGTATGTTGAAAATTAAAAGCTGTGAATAACCTCAAGTTATTGAGCTAAATGTTAATGCTTTTCTTTCAGATCCTCTTTGACCAAACCCAAAGATCAATTAAAGCACAACTTCAGAGTTTTGTTAAAGAGTAAGTTATTTTTCACTTATGGAGAAATAACTATTAAAATCTGTTTAAAAAAGAATCTAATTTCTGAGCGGGTTAGTAGAATATTTTTGAAAATTGCCAGGCATTAATTGAAAGGTGTGTATTACAGCCTGGCCAAAAACTGCCCCACACCAAGGAGGCTGTTGATTCAGCTGAAGAAATGCTCAATTTGAAGCAGGCTACGTGTCTGATCTTAAGATTCTTGTTGGCTTTGTTGAAGTAAAATAAAATAGCTCTTACTGAAATTTTTCCCCATATTATGAGAGATGTTTTTCTAAATATCAGTTTTACCTTTCCTCAGACAAGAGGAAAGTGAGCCTCCCATGCTGTTGCTTGTGATTTGCATCTAATCTGAATATTTGTTAAAGAAGAAACAATGAAGCTGGCTGATGACGCTCCTAGCAATGTTCTGCTCACTGCATCTTTTTCTCCTACACTTTGCAATTAATTAGTCATCCTTTTTTTTATTGTCTTTAGAGATATTAGGAAATTTAAAGATGCCAAGAAGCAATTTGAGAAAGTCAGTGAAGAAAAAGAGAATGCTCTGGTAAAAAATGCCCAAGTGCAAAGAAACAAGCAGCACGAGGTAGAGGAGGCGACTAATATTTTGACTGCTACGCGGAAATGTTTTCGGCACATAGCTCTGGATTATGTTCTTCAGGTGAGTGTTGCATGCAAATAGAGAAGTCTGAATATTTGGATCTAGGGTGCTGATCACTGATGCCTTTTCCGTTTTCTGATTTCTTTTTTTGTTTAACAAATACTCTGCTTGCCTGGGAAGGTGGAGGTTTGGCACTGTCTTGAACTTCTGCCATGGCACGTAGTTCTGGTTCTGTTTTACAATGCAGAACTGCTCTAAGCACTTGGGAGTTGCTACTTCAGTGTCCTGCTATAATTTTTCTGTACATTTTCAATTCATGCGTTCCATGGGTTGCATGGCCCTATCTTGCTGTAGTTACCTGTTGCTGTAGCTGCCTGTAGCTCAGGCAATTCCTGCCCCTTCTACTTAGTGCATCAATTTATTTCCTCCCAACCTTCTGCTCATAATTGAATTTCAAAGTGGAGCTGATTAGAGCTGTGCACTGGGGACAGACTCGAGGGAAATCTGACATTAGCAGAGCACTCTTGGCTTTTACTACTCAGCAGGGGAATATTTTTCTCTTTGTGTACTGTCCTTAGTGCTCAGCTCTTGCCTTGTGCCCTGTGAGGCTTTGGCCAGGGAGGCAGAGCCTGTGCCAGGTGCTGCTTCAGGAGACACTGCTCCTTAGGTGACTCTGCTGTTGGAAAGTTGACTTCGCTGCTACAGTCTCCCGGCAGCTCTTCTGGCTTTGTTTCTGCTAAATGAGACTGTAATTAAAAGCTTTAGATCCAGATGACAGCTTTAAATTACAGACTAGAGATAAAATGATGGTGAGGATAGGATCGAAGAATTATTTGAATGCAAAAAATAGGGTCCCTCTTTCTATTTCATGTGAAAGATTTCAAGTTCAAGAGTCGATGAACTCAGCCAGTTTAAAAGAGCAAGAATATGTGAAATGTTCACTGAAGATGTTGTGATTTTGTTTATTTTATGACTGGGGCTCTGTCTCAGTTTGGGGGATATTTTGACAACATCAACCTTGGGGCAGGCTGTTATATAACATGGTTCTATCCCCTTTCTTAGCGGGGAGGCAGCTGTGAGACTGGGTTGACTCCCATGGTCAAAAAATTATTTGAAATATCCATCAAAAAACAGGCATTGAATGTGGTCTCTTTGAGATGGCAATCTAGGAAAAGTTGGTACCTGTGTCTGTTATGTTACTTTTGGAAGACAAGTCATATCTTAATTGTTTTCCCTTCTGTTTCAAAGCTTCGTGACTGTCATTGGGAAGTGACACCTTTGCAAGGCTTTATCTCTGAAATGAATCACTTATCTTGATGACAAGTTTAGCGTGCATTCAGTACTACCGTAAAAGGGCTTTTTGTAGTCAGATGTTGAGTTCGGTTCTTCTGGTGTTTTAAGCTTTGAAATGCTTCTGTGAAAGTAATTTGCTGTTTATTCCCATGAGGGAAAATTCACTAACTGAATTGAAAGCTTATTTTCCTTTCTTTTTTTTTCCTAGATCAATGTTCTTCAGTCCAAAAGGAGATCAGAAATCTTAAAATCGGTAAGATATATTTTTAATTTCTATATAGACAGTATTTTAATAAATCTGAAACAAAATTTTAAAATGTGATTGCAAAGCAGTATGTGCTAAATCAGTTCATCCTTTCTTCCATGTACATTTCCAATGCCGTTGTCCCTTGGCTGATGGTCACCTTGGCATTTATGATAAATTATTTTTTGGCAGTCCTTTTGGTTCAAATGTGAATGCTTTGCTAAGGCTTTTATTGCATTGACTCTTTCGTATATGCTTTGATTAAAATTGAAGGCTTTGTTCACGAAAGTCTTTTCTTTGGGCCTGTGATATTCATTTATAAACAACAAGCACCTTTTACAGTCTCTTTTCAAGATAAATTCAACCTTTTTTCACAAATGACATTCTTCACATAGAAGCTGAGTCAGCTAATATGCAGTATGCCTGTGGCTGTATGTGTTGGATTAATATACAGCTATAGCTGCATGCTTGTTTTCTCCTGATTATACCTCTTTCTGCTGCAGATCATCTCTGTAAAAGGTGAAAACTTCAGATCACAGCCTCATAGCTGTTTACCTTTGTGCTCTCTATCATCCCAACTTAGGGTTAATCTTGTTAACTAATTTCTGAGATTTTTGATTCTGTTTTTTGCTGCCTTAAACTTGCATGCTTATTTATGCTGCTCAAAACTGTACAATGAATGGATATAAAAGTACAAGGATAAAAAAAAGTAGCAACCTTACCCTGTACATTAAGTTTATTCATGTGAATTAATTGAACCTCTTATATCTGGTAAGTATTATGATTTTTCTTTTTTGTTCTTCCTTCTAGATGTTATCATTTATGTATGCTCACCTGGCTTTTTTCCATCAAGGCTACGATCACTTCAGTGAGCTTAGGCCCTACATGAAAGATCTTGGTGCACAGGTAATGAAAGTTATATTATAAGCTCATAAATATATACTGATATGAAAGAACTTGATGTGTGGACACATACCAGGTGTCTTGTAGTCTTGTTTGACAACAGAAGCAAGTCTACAGTGTGGCAAAGATAGAGGCAAAGCATAAAAATACTGTTTTCCTTTACAACTCTGTAAACTTGGGGGCTTTGTGATAGATAACCATGAATAGAGTGACCCCAGCTAGCTGTGCTTGAGAACTATTGAAAGTAGTTGTACCAAGTGGATTAAGAGCATATGGTGTGCATCTGAAGGTTTGTCTGTGGTGCCAAAAAAGAAGACTGAAAGCTGTGTAACTTGACTTGTTTTCCACAGAAACTTAATGGGGTGGAGATGATAGAGTTTTGTTTGTTTTGGTTTTCTTTTTGCCTCTACCTAAGATTTTGGAACAGCTACCCTGGTACAAAACCCTTTGTTCATCCCACTTCCCAACTGAAGATACTGAGCCAAGCCATTGCTCGTCCCTAATCTTAATCTGTCTATGTGTATCCAGAAGCAAATTGGTTACAGCAGACATTTTTATTCATCTCAAAAGATGCATCCCAGTGTCTGTGAAATTACCTTGTTCGTTTGGGGCTGACTTTAAATAGTTCCTGGTCCTGACTCGTCCTTCCTGCTGCTGTGGTGTTGTCGCCCGTACACATCAACCAGTTTGACTGGGCAGTGAACTAGATTGGCAACTGTAAAAATACCTTTCTAGACATCTAATTCTGTGAGTTATTTTTCTGCTAGGTTAATTCCTTAATCTGTAGTTCACAGTGTGTCTTAAATACTTGTGGAGACACAAGCCTGGCAGGTGTACGTGCGTTGGTGTGCACATATACATGAGCTGCCTCTCTCAGCAGGACAAGAAGGGCCCCTGGCCGTAGAGCCCCCAGGGCGCTGTGCAGTGGTAGTGCTAGGTTCAGGTATGCACCACCCTTTCCTTAGTTGTTGTTTCTTTTATTTATTTGTTTTACCTTCCTTCCATTTTAAATATTAATTGTTAAACTGTATGTTTGACATGCAGTATATGTAGAGCTAGTGAGAGAAGAAGACTAAAACTGTGATTGGTGTTGCATGCAACCAGCTTGGTTTTCATGTTTGCTTTCGAGTGAGAGCTGAGTTAGGAGCATGGAGCTCTTTTGGAATGGCTGGTCATCCTTTTGCTTGGTCTGTGAAGGAATGTTGTGTAACATTCAGTTTGGTGCTGGTATCATAGCAACCAAGGAGTTAAATTTAGAAAATCTGAAGCTGAGAATGTTTAGAACATATTGCAAACCTGAGAATCCCCAAGTTGTACAACTTGCTGAATTATTTCCCCCTGTTTTTCCATTAACTTTTGAATAATGGTTATGTTTCAGTGGAAAAGGAGACTTGTGAAAAATTAATTTCACAGTTTTATGATCTGTATTGATTCACATTTCTGCCTATAAAAGTCAGAGAGAGGATGTGTCTTGATGTAAAAATGATAGGCAGGGCTTCATTAATGTTTATTTTTTCCTGAAAATACCATTAGATTCTTTCTGTTGGTAAGTGAATTCTCATTCCCAACTGAACTGATCAGTATGTGAAAAATAAGGTGGCTTAATTTTAAACTATTAAAAATAAGGTAGCTTTAAGTGGTATGACTGTATAATCTTTCATTCTTATGTTCCACGCTTCAAGAATACTGTTTGAGCATTTTCAAAATACTGACGGAATAGGTTTGAGCAGTTGTATTTTCTAAATATCACGGGGTTTGTTTTAGGATTGTTCCTATTACTTAAGAAGTCTGCTTGAATTTTCCTTCTGCAATGAAGTTCAAACAGCCACATATTTT
>JAVCKT010034324.1:0-15817 GCA_032273925.1 Rhynchotus rufescens
ACCCTCACAGTGAAGAAATGCTTCCTTAAGTTCCTGTGGAACTTTTGATGCTTCAGTTTGAAGCCATTTCCTCTAGTTCTATCGCTGTCCACCACTGAAAAGAGGCCGCCCCCTCCTCCTCACTGCCTCCCTTGAGGTATCTATACACGCTGATCAGGTCCCCCCTCAGCCTTAAGTCTGTGATATTTATTGTGGGGTCCTACTGAACGTTCTGCTTTTGGCCCAGCTCCTGGAGTCCTGTGAGGAAGTGGGAAAAAAACGTAGTTTTCAGTCCCAAAATAGTCTCTTAACCAGTTGTGGTGGTGGAAGCAGGCTGCAAAACACAATGCAAGGAGGTTCAAGAATTAGAAGCCACGAACATTTATTATTTTATAAACAGGATTTCAAGCCAGTCTGGCACTGGGATCCTCGCTCGTTGCCTGTGTGCCAGCAAAGGTGCTTTGCAACACGTAACTCTCCTGCTGCCCTTTGACTGCCCTGGTATCAAAATCCAGTACCTGGTACCAAAATCCAGTACCTGGTACCAAATCAGGGCCCATGCTTGTTATGTGACTGCTCCAGTTCTGGTGCGGTTCCGTCCCAAACCAACGCAGGCATCACGAGCCTGGCAGCTTCTACTGTGCCTAAATGTAGCCTGCTAGCAAGGAGGGGTTGTGCATACATGGCAATCTCCGAGTGTGATGTTAATGAGCTGGCAGCAATGTTAATTATCCATGTGCTAGCGTGAAGCGACGAGCCTCTGAAGTCCAATTAATCACCGTTCCCAGGACAAAAAAACCCATCAGTGTGGAAATGGAGGCCGGCCTGTGCCCCTGAGCTGCTGGTCTTGCTCCTTCTGCCAGACATTGAGCTTGGAGTCCTTTGCTCCCCGCATGGCAGTGCTTGGTGGTGGCTGCCATGGAGGGAGCCTGGCCTCTGGTTCAGTTCTTTCCGGCCTCCTTTAGGGCTCTGTGCCCAAGTGGGACCATCCTCCCCCTCCCGGGCTGTGGGCCGGACCTCTTTCCCCACGGCTCCGGCGGCTCCTCGGCGCCAGCCCCGGCCTGCGAGCTCCCCAGCAGGATGTCGTTGATGTAACTCAGCGTCAGGTTGCTGAAGACCATGTTGAGGTGGTCGATGCCTCGGAGCTCCTGAACGTGCACTTTCTGCTTCTGCTGGTTGTGCCACCGCTTGCACAGCTCGGAGCTGCGGGTGCTGACGGTGTCATCCCCATCCCCATAGATCATGTCCACGGGGTCCTCGTAAGGGAAATGCTCGTCATATATGTAAGTTTCCACGGTGGGATAGCCTGTGCCATAGAGGCAATAGGTGTCTACACCAGGAGGGGGTAAGTCTTTCAGCAAGTCCTTCATATCCTCCCACATGTACCAGCCATCCTCCAAGTTGACGTCAGTGAAGAAGCGTTGGTAGTCCCGGTAGGTGTAATTGTAGGTGGGTGTAGAGATGAAAACGTGGTTCTCAGGCCAGGCCAGGCTTGTTGGG
The DNA here is from genome assembly GCA_032273925.1 of Rhynchotus rufescens. Taxonomy (NCBI): domain Eukaryota; kingdom Metazoa; phylum Chordata; class Aves; order Tinamiformes; family Tinamidae; genus Rhynchotus; species Rhynchotus rufescens. The sequence goes on from JAVCKT010034324.1 coordinate 1,480, forward strand.
AACATCCAGGGGCTGGTGGTGGTCATGCGTTGCTCTTCACGCAGCTTGATGTTGGACATGAGGGGTATGCCCTGGTTGTCACCTGCAAGGACATGCAGGGACTCGTCAGAAACACCATGGCATACTGCAGTAAACGGTGCGCTGTGCGTTACCTAAGGAGTCATACATGGGCCAGCCTGTCCCTCAGCAACTGATAGCTGATGTCTGGGTGGGCTGTGGCAATTGCTGCACGTCAGATCTGCCCTGTGATGCCAGCAGAAAGGAGAAGAAAGATACCAAGATCTCAGAGGGAGCATCCAGGCTCTGCAGCATATGCCCACTGAATCAGGAGGCATCTAGGAAGCAGAGGGTCATTGTGCACATGATGCCTACAATACTTGGCATTTGCTCTAGAGGCCTGGCACCTGTAGACCACCTTGGTTTCATAGCACACATCTATTTTGTTAGGATGGTAGACAAATTTCCAAGTTCTTCTCACCTGCATAAAATCTATAGCTGGAGGAGGAGGCTGAGTCTAGATGAACCTGGATACATAATGACACTGACCAAATCATCCACAGATCTTCCCTGCAACCCCTACATCTTCACACCTATCTGTAGGAATGACCTGAGGTCAAGGTGTCAGCCTGTTTGAGGCTGTTTTCTGCAAGCCAAGGTACAGAGTTTAAGACTATGCAAAAAAAAAAAAAAAAAACAAAAAAACACATATGTTACTTTGCAAAGTATTTCTGGCCCTATGCCAAAGGAGAAGACTATCAGCAGATGACTGAGAGTGATGCAAGGGGCCAGATGTTAAAAGGAAAATCTCCCTTTCTTGAAGCACATGATTTTAAATCAATCTCATGCATTTGGAGGCTTATCTCAAGGCTTTTCGGTATCCAGGCTATCACATTAGACTTCTTGGATTGCAGCTTTTCAAACCGAAAAGAGACTAAAGAAGAAAGGAGTGAATGGAGTTTTAGGCCTGAAGACAGAAGAGCCTGTGGGGGATGGACTCTAAGATGTGAAGGAATCCTTCATATCTTAGAGTGCCCCCTTATAGATGACCTTCATGTCTTCTGCTGCAGAAGAGCTATAAGAGGTTGAAGAAATGGCCCAGGTAGCTCAGTGCCCTGCCCTGACGGAAACGGAGCAGGTGCCTGGGGAAGGCAGCAAGAAGCAGGGAACCAGCCCCAGGCACTTACCCTCGCTCAGGATTTGGGGCTGAGGCACTTTCTGGCCTCGAATGGGTGTTTCTGATTTGGAGGTGTGACCCTACACCAGCAGATACTCACGAGCAGATGTTCATGACCTCTGGTCATGGCCCAGGGTGTGCTGTGGGCTACAGTGCCATGAGAAGGGTGTGCGGTGAGAGCTGAGACAGAGAAAGGGGGGCGGCCAAACGACCGCCATTTGAACAGTAATTTCTTTGTGCACCCTCCATTTCTGTATGAGCTTGGCCAAAGACACACAAACCCATCAAACACAATCATGAAGCCCAAAGAAAGCTTCAGGAAGGGCCCTGTGGTCACTTTCCTGCCCGTAAGGTCGTGACAAGAATCTCAGTGGTCCTTTCTTCACTGCTGTTTTTCCATGGTGCAAAGGGATGCACACGCCTGACCAAAGCTCAGAGCAGGAGCACTTCCTCCAGAGACCCCTTGGCAGTGCTGTCCCTTAGCTCTTCTAGTGCCAGCGTGCTGCCCCTGCTCCACTGATCTTGGTCCAGCCCCCCATTTCTGCAGGAGAGAAAAATACAAACCCCACAGAGATCGTTGCACAAAGGAAACCACTCACCAGAGGCCAAGACACGCAAGGGCTTGACAGCTCCTCCCCAAGGGGCACCCAGAGAGATAAACCCCGCAATGTACTGATCTTTCCAGACTTGAGTCTGCTGCATGAGGAAGTAGAGGACATGCAGGTTGCCCATGCTGTGTGCGATGAGGAAGACACGTCGCTGGTACGCATCGCGCATTTCTTCTATCAGCGCCTTGAGGTTCTGGAAGAATTCAGGTTGCTCATCTGCAGACAAGAGGGGCATCAGCTCTTGGCCACTTCACTCATGGCCATAGGGCTCATGGACTGATCCTAGGAGCCCAAACTAGAGAGAAACATGAATACAGATGCCAGGAGAAGTGCCGCTAGGCATATTCACATCAAAGCATCACTAATGGCCTAGTGGTCTAGGTCACAGACTCCTATCCTTGTCCAGCCTATCTCTATATCACCCCACTGTTCTTAATTAATATATTGGTGTGACACCAGCCCCAGGCATCATGCTCAGAGTGGCCCTCCTGCCTCCCTCCACGCATGTGTTAGCTGGCCCGGCCCTGCACTTACGAGGCCCGACTCTCCAGTCATAGGGAGCTGCCCGCACTGTCTGGTCCCTCACGTAGCCGTTGTTCACCAGGTTCTGCACCAGTGTGTGCAGGTAACCTAAAGACACAGAACAAAATGGAATTAGATCGGTAGTCTTCACCTGTAATCCTTTTCCCACCCTGATCCTGTTCAGAATTCCCTCTGGTAAGCACCACAGCTTGATCATTCCCTCTGGAGGTAGCAACTCCATGTGCCCTGGCGGCACTGTGCCATGGGCCAAGGACAGGGTGAGGGCCTGCAAGCACTGGGAGGGCTTGGGACAGGAAGGATGTGTCTCCCTCATTCCCAGGTGGACCGAGCTCCGGCCAGATCTGCAGAACCAGGCTATGATGAACCTCGTAGGGACCAATATTCCCCTGCAGGGCTAAGAGCACTGAGCACACCGGAGCCCTGAACTGTGCCGCTCTCTCACCTGCCAGTTTGCTCTGATCCAGATATTCCACAGAATAGGTCTTGCCAAAGCCAGGCACACGGATGTGCACCCCAGGGGCATTGGACATTTTCCGAGAGGTTCGGTTATACACCACCCTGCAAGGAAAGGACAGACAGGAACTGGAGGGACAACTGCACAGGGCACAGGGGGAGGGCACTGGAGGGCACCTGGGAGCCAGGGGCTCACTTCCCAGCCTCGTGGAAATAGGAGAGCACAGACCTGAATTGCAGATAATCTGCTGGGCTAGCACCCCCATGTGCTCCCTGTGTGTAGCTATATACAAAGTCTTTATCTTCTGAGTGCAGAGATTGAATTCACGGTGCAGCTCAGCAGACCTAGGCTGAGATCAGCCCCTGCTGCAGCGGCTTTGGTGCGTGGGGATGTGGATGGCCCCACAACCCATGAGGCAAGACGGATGAGGACAAATGCAATTCCTGCTTTGCAGTGCACAGATCCTGGCTTCCCAGGGCAGAGGGCATGTGGCTCTGGTAGATGATGTCCTCGCTAGGACATCCTCCATGAGGGACGTCTCCAGGGCACAGGCTTATCCTGCTAGCACATCTGCCTACTCCTGCAGCATCTGCCAGCAGAGATCCCAGGCACCTTGCTGGGACAGCTCTTCTTTGTGCCTTTTTTTTTTTTGCTGGCTGTCACAATTGCCTGCCCCTGACACAGCTGGGTGCTGTGCTGCTTGCTAGGGCTTGTCCACAACATGCAGACAGGGCCTGGAGGTTGTTCTGCGCTGGACACCATCTGAAACCCTTGGCAAGGTTATTGCAAACAGACACCCAGAGAACTTGTCTGTGAAGCTGGTGGGAAGCAGTGCCACACGAAGGGCTTCCGGGGCAGTGGTTAGCCTCAGAGCTGGGGACTCTTCTCCTCCATGGGTCAGCATCAGGGCATAAGGAAAAAACATAAAAATCATGTCTGTCCTGGGGAAATGCATGAGTTTCCCCTGACAGCTTTGAACAGTCTCTGTCATGTTATCTCTCTCAATGATTAGAATCACAGAATGGTTAAGGTTGGAAGGGACCTCCAGAGGTCACCTAGTCCAACGCCCCTGTACACACAGGGTCACCCAGAGCACATGGCACAGGCTGCATCCACATGGGTTTGGGAGATCTCCAGAGAAGGAGACTCCACAGCCTCTCTGGGCAGCCTGTTCCAGGGCTCTGGCACCCTCACTGTCAAAAAGTGTTTTCTCAAGTTCCTGTGGAGCTTTTGGTGCCTCAGCTTGTGGCTGTTATCCCGGATATCCCAGCAAGTGCTTTTTCCTTTCTCTTAGATGGAATTATTTTCATCCTGCACTTCCCTCTTTGAGCTGCAAAAGGAGATTATGCGGAAAGAAATACTCACAGCTCGCTTAAGGAGAAATCCTCGCCTCTGTTGCCAGGGCCATTAGCATGAATTTGCATGAATTTGCATGAATTTGCATGGCTCCACCCCCTCCCCACAGCCTCGCGCATGGCTCACATTGATGTGGTGGCATTTGCAGAGCTTCCTAGCAGCAAAACGTTTAAATGTCAGGCAAAACTGTGCAGGCAGGTAGAAAAAACCCAGATACACGATACAGACACTGCTGGCCTTTCGGAAAACATGTTTTTCTGGCGAGCTTCCAGGGCGCGCTGGACGCAGCCCCGTGTCGCGGTTCTGCCCCTCGCTCCCAAGGGCCTGAGCCCCTCGGCTAGCGGCTCGCTAAGCAGCGAGGGGGCTGCACGAACCACGCGGGGCACGGGAAGGGACCCGGGGGGACCCGCAGCAGCCCAGTCCGGTGCTGGCGATGGCCCTGGCGGGATGCTCGGCTCCCATCACGCGGGATGTTCAGGTCCCACCACTCGAGATGCTCAGGTCCCGCCACCCGGGATGCTCAGATCTCACCACTGTGTCCCAGTACTCAGCCTGCTCACCGTCCCCCATGACACCACCCCAGCAGCCCCAAGGGAACCCGCAGGACACTCTCCTTTGGGTCCTGTCCCCGATCATCGCGTGGGAGCGGGAGGAGACCCCAGCTCGTCCCCGGTGCCATGGTGCTCCCCGTGCGGGCAGGTGCAATCAATGCGACCGGTGGCTCCGGGCTGCGGGGCCGGGCGGAGGCTGCAGACCCCAGATGGATGGACGGTGGCAGAGGGACCTCGGAGGGTCAGGGGTGACCGTCACCTTCGGTGCAATCTGCCACCTCGCTGGATGCTGCCACGGCCCCGTGTGGGACAGGAGGTCCAGCTCGGGCGGCACCGCGGCCGTGTCCCCCTGGGCGCCCCTGTCACTGCCGCTCGCCCAGCCCTGCTGCCCCCGGAGCCTCCCCAGGCCTCTGGCACCGTCCCCGGAGCAGCGGCCGCGTCCGGGCGGTTGGAGGATCTCTGCGGATGGAGAAGCCACCAGCTCTCTGGGCAACCTGCTGCAGCGCCCGGCCGCCCTGCCAGGGCGCCCGGCCAGGGGCTCCTTCCCTCCGCTCCGTTTTCCAGACAGGACAAGGGCTGGGAGGCTCCTGGCTGCGGGATCCCTGTGCTCCCCCTGCTCCAGGAGGAGCCGGGCGCCCTCACCGTGCGCGGCAGCGGCTCCCAGGGCACCCAGCAGCACCCTGGGGCGCGGGAGGGACACGCGGCGCCGGCCGTGCCCGTCCACACGGGGAGGCCACAGGAGCCCCCGGCCCGGCCGGGGCTCGCGGCTCTGCCCGGGCTGGGAACGTCTCCTGGCGGGAGCCCGGGTGCTGCCCTGCGCTCCGTGTCGGCGCCCGCAGCTCTGTGCGGAGTCAGCCCCAACACCGCAACAGCCTGCTGCGCAAACGGCATTTTCCAGGGTGGGGGAAACAAAAAACAAAAGCAGAATTTGCTAAAATGATTTTGCCCAGCCTGAGGTTTTGGGCAGTGCTAACAGGGGCATCCTGGCAGCTCCTGCTGGTCCCAGTCCCACTGCCCATGGTCGGGAAGCGGCTCAGCGCGGCCAGGGAAGGCTCTGCCATCCCGGCTGCCCAGGGCTCGTGCACGGGCCGACTCTGCAGCCAGTTTCGGATCCGTTCTGTTCCTGCCGTGGTGCCTTCTGCTTGCGGGTCCCCACTCCGGCTCTTCCTTCTTCTCAAGGTGTTCACTCCACACATTCATGGAACGACCTTTTGTTTCTGCAACACGTTCGGATCTGCACTAAGAAGGAATTTAGCTCATATCATTACGATGAATTTTAATCCACTTTCTGGCTAACCTGCAAAGTGATGATATGCAGCCCATTTTAATAACCTCTCTGTCCTTAAAGAGAAATGAGAGAAACGTCGTGCAGCTTTGAGGTGACGCTCTGCATTGCTGAACAGCCTGGCTTGATTCCATATATATATATTTATTTATATATATACACACACATACATATATACATATGTGTGCGTATATATATACACATGCAAATATATATATATATATAAAAACATATATATATAACATATGTATATAATTTGCACTTCATTGCAGTTCTTCACTGTATGATCCCTGCTTTGAGATGTCACAAAATCATCCTTTGGGATCCTCCTGAAAGAACAAGACAACTGAAAATGGGTCAAAAATGGGTTTTTCAGTGCAAAGAGCAACCTCTGTCCCAGCACCGCACCCAGCAGCTCCCAGCAGCTCCCAGCAGCTCCCTGCCGTTCTCCTGCTGCCACCTCCCTTCCTTCCCCTTCCGCGGCCGGGAAGCTCAAGGTGACTCCGATCGGCCTCCAGCCACCAGCACCGGGATGTCACCGGGATGACTAGCGAGATGTATTTATGAACCGAGATTACCATGAAATTGGACCTAATGGCTTACTATTAATTTCAATCCTCATTGGGATCATGTGGGTTGCCAGAGAGCGCTTTATCTTTTAATAAAACCTAAACGAAAAAAAATATATCATTCATACAATTATCCGGCTGAATTTATAAAGGGTGTCAGCCCATTCCCCTCAGCAGTGATACCTGGGGTGCGTGCAGAGCCCTGCGGGGTGCGAATAACCGTGTCCCTCGGTGCAGAATTCAGACAGTCCAGCAGCAGAGCACGGAGGTGCAGGGCAGGCGCAGAGGTGTCCCTGCTCCTCGCCAGGCACCGTGTTAACGCCAGGCGCCGCTCGCCCGGCTCCTCAGGTCTCCTTACCCCGGAATCCCAGGAGGGCTGAGGTTGGAAGGGACCCCTGGAGATCCCCCAGTGCAGCCCCTGCTCCAGCAGGGACACCCAGAGCTCGGGGCACCCGGTCCCATCCCGGCGGGTTGGCAGATCTGCAGAGCAGGAGCCTCCGCAGCCTCCCTGGGCAGCCTGGGCCAGGGCTCGGGCACCCTCCCACCAAACAAGCTCTTCCTCACGGGCACATGGAGCTGCCTGCGCTGCAACTGGCACCCACTGCCCCTTGGCCTGGCACTGGTTACGCTCTGCTTCGGGGACAAGCACAGACGAGGCGGGGATGCCCCTCGGCCGCCCTGCGGCAGCTCCGGGGGAATGAGCAGCGTGAGGAGCGACGATCCTGGTGGGAGCGCAGCGAGCGCGGGGAGCCGAGGGCAGGGCCGGGCTGCTTCCCTAAAAGCGGGGTCTAAAAGGGGGTCTAAGGCCCCAAGGGGCTCTCCGTTCTCCACGTGCTGATCCCGCAGGATCGCAGCGCCCGGGAGGCTCCCGCAGCGCCGGCCGCTCCAGCTGCCGTCACAGGTATTTGCTTCCATGTGCAGGATGAGCGGAGCCCACCAACACGGTTGTAGGAAAACCAGCAGGTTTCTTCTTCTGTATGGAAAACTGGGAGTAGCTCCACAGGAGTGAATAAATCACCTCTATTTACAAACAGTTACTTCAGTAAATAAATATCCAGTTCCCCAAATTTTAAGCTATTCTGGTCCACTGCAAATCAGTTTCCAATTTGGTAATATCTACTAAAATCACATATCCCAAATGTAGCCACCCACAATGATCTTCCTGCAGACGACATTCAGCCTCCGTTTCAGAAACAAAATCAACATTCAAAGAGCCGTGCTGCTGCAGCAGAAAGTTTTACCTTTTAATTTTTCATACAGGATTAATTTTTAATTTTCAGACATCAGAGATCCGGGGAGGCTCCCCCTGAGCCTCCTTTTCAAAGAGCTCTAGGCAACTATTGCCATCAAGTGTCAATTTATCACACTGACGGCTCCGGCCGCTGGCTACACATTTTTGCGGCTATTTGTATTCCGGCGGAAGCTCCATTCCCAGGGATGTCTTGGTGTCGGCTCGAGCCCAGGCCCAGTCTCTTTGCAACGTGGGAGCCCCGTTCTGCTTTCACAGAATCCAGGCTTGTTCGTCCCTGCAACCAGATCCTGCCCAACAGATGCTGCTTTCAGGACTTAACCTACCACCAATTATGCCAAAAAAAGTTGATTTGAAGCTGCGGTGTTAGTGGAGCAGATGTTCTTTAATTTGTGTTCCTTCCACTCGTGTTCCAACAGCTCAAACACTGCAAGAACCCGGGGAGGGGTTTAATGTGCAAAGTGGGACCATCTGGACTCCTCTATGCGGTGGACATGGAAGCCCCAGCTGGGTCCTGGTTCCCCAACTGGGTCCTGATGGTTTTGCAGGGCTCTGAGCAGCGATGCAGTACCAAGGAGCTCCATGGGCCGCCTGGTCCTGCTCTCCGCATCCAGGAATGCCTCCGGCTCCGGAGCAGCATCCTGGGCACCCAGCGCAGGAGGTGACATTTGCTCCCGCGCGGGAGGACACAGGGAGCAGGAGGAGGCAGCTCTGCCCTCCTGGGGCTGCCCGGCTCCCCTGCCCAACGTGCAACGATGTCCAAGACAGGGCGAGAGGCCTTGGAACAGGCTTGGCCAGGAATTCACTTTTCCAAAGAGACATTCGCGTGGATTCTGACACTTGCAGGCACGGCTTTGGAACAGGCTTGTCCGAGAAGGTCTGAGCTGGGATGCGCTGCACTTGGAGGAGCAGTAAGGGAGGATCGACCCTGACCCAGCCTGGTGCCGGGTGCTCCTTACCCGGCTCCCGACTCACCGCGCGCGGCAGGAACGTGCCAGGGCTGCAGCCCACGCGTTCCCACGCAGACGCAGGGAGGCCCCGTCCCACACGTTGGGACCCACGTGCCCGCAGAGGACACTGGTCCCCTACGGATCGGGACCCGCAGGTGAGGGCGCTCGGCCTCGGCACGGCCCCGGCCCCGGCCCTGGCCCGCAGCACCGCGGGCGGCACCGCGCCCCTCACTGCCCCTGCGCACTCTGCGAAAACGCCCCCTCCGCCCCAGTAATCCCAGCACGGGCTGCAGCGCTGCGAGGGCTGGAGGGCAACGGCACCGGGACCCCTGCCCGACGGCGGCCACGCCGTGTCCCTCGTGCAGCGCCGGGCGGATGGCGACGTGGCGGGTTGGTGCAGGACACGGCAGCACCGCAGGGCACCGCAGGGCAGCCGGCACCGCAGGGCAGCCGCCTTCCTCCGCGCCCCAGCAAAGCACCAAAGCCTCCTCGCTGCAGTGCTCCGGCTTCACCCCGGCCTGCTCTCCATCCTGCCTTCCGTCCTGCTCCTCGTCCTGCTCCCCATCCTGCTCCCCATCCTGCTCCCTATCCTGCTCCTCATCCTGCTCCCCATTCTGCTCCCCATCCTGCTCCCTATCCTGCTCCCTATCCTACTCCTCGTCCTGCTCCCTGTCCTGCTCCCCATTCTGCTCCCCGTCCTGCTCCCCATTCTGCTCCCTATCCTGCTCCCCGTCCTGCTCCCCGGGCGCTCTCAGGCCGCACATCTCCAGGGCAGCGGCCAAGGGGGGACGGTCGCACTCCTGAGCGCTTCCTACCGGGCTCAAGAACAGGGCCAGATATTAAATTATCAAGAAATGATGCTGCAGAAATGAAAAAAAATATTGATCGTTTTGCATCAAAATGCAATTATGCCAAATCAAAGCCAATTAACGTCCCTGAATGCAGATATACAGCAGGAAGGAAGCACATGCTCTTGCTGCTATGTATCCACACACAAATTAAACCATCTTTACATTTCGTGAAGCAAACAGTAAAACAGAAAAAAAAAAAGAAAAAAAGAAAAAAAGAAAAAAAGAGAAGTGCATCTAATTTTTGAAATTCTCCTGGCTTTCCTCGGCGACCTTTGGTATTTGTATGTATCGATGCTCTCTCTAAACGGCTGCACAAAAACACCTTGAAGTGTCAAGCTTTAAAAATGAGTCTTCTTTTCCCTTTCTGCCATGCAGCCTGGATTATCTTGGCCTTGTCAAAACACATTCTCTAGTTAGAGGCTGGAAATATTTCCCTCCTGGCTCCTGGGTATTGATTTCCCGGGCGGGCTCCGGCTGTCAGCGCAGGGGCAGGGCGGCGATGCCGAGGTGCTGCCGGCCGGAGCCTCCCCATGCCCGCTGTGCCGCCCGGCCCCGCACAGCGACCCTCTCCTCCTCTCCCTCTTCTCTTTTCTTCTTCTCTTCCTCTTCTCTTCTTCTCTTCCTCTTCCTCTCCTCTTCCTCTTCCTCTCCTACGCGCTGCACACCCATGCTGTATTAGTTCACTTAAACCCCTGATTCTCCAGCACGGGTTTTGCCACTTGGCACTACGTTCTAGCCGAAGGACACAAAAGGTAAAAATTACAGCTGTTTGTGTTAAACATTCCTAGCGGCCTTAATTGCTTGCTTTGGGTTATTATTTTTTAAGCAGGAATCTGAGATGTAGCTCCTGGACTGTGATTCTCACTCTCCTGTACAGTGTACTATACAGACCACCTTAAAAATAATAATAAAAAAATCAATGCTTTTTATATTTAGAAGCCATTTTAAAAATTCATTTATTCTCTTTCGGAGGAGGGAGGATTCTGCGGGTATCATTCTTACTTTATCACGTAAAGACAGTCACCTTCTGCAAGCACTCGCACAAAAACGGCCAAGAGAAAGCTATACAAACATATACATCCATATGCTTAAATAAAATAGTATTTTATGCATTCTCTTTCACCGTGAGCATAAACATTTTCGCACTGTTAAATATTTCACAAAATTAGATATGTACGAAGAAGGAAACACAGTTACAGCAAATATTACACAGGAATACTCCTAGCTACGAAACTCTTGCCATGGACCCATTCCAACGGCTCTCCTTGTACACTGGTTTTGGGGATTTCTCCCGGGGATTTGCGAGCTGGCTGCGACCCTTGTCGCCTCTCCCTCAAGGGCTTGCGCTCACTTTGTGCATCCCCCCTGCACGCTCATTTTGCACGCTCCCTTTGCACACCCTCCTTGCGTGCTCTCTTTGTGCATTCCCCGGCACTCTCTCCTTGCACGCTCATTTTGCACGCTCCCTTTGCGCACTCCCCTTGCACACTCTCCTTGCACACTCCCCTTGCACTCTCCCCTCCATCACAGTGGCCAGGCGGGCGCCGTGCCCCACGCCATGCCCCACGGCACGTGTCGCGGTGCACACGCAGCATCTGCCTCCCCTGCGAGCTCCAGCAGAAATGGGAGCGGCTTACAGAAAAAAGGTCTTTTCAGTTTTAATAAATACCTGCATTTGCAGCCAAAAAAAAAAAAAAGAAAAAAGAAAAAAAGCGGTTTTGTGTCTAAATACTGCTCTTTCCAGGCTTGCTGTTCCATCGCGCAGGGGCTCTCCTACGCACACAGGGATCGCTGTTCTTCCCCCCACACTGCAGCCAGCAGCGAGCGAGGGCACCAGCCCCTCCGGATCACCCGAGGAGCGGGAAGGTGCCTCTCCCGATGGGATATGGAGCACGTGCTCCCCACAGCACCTTCCCATGGGATCCAGGCAGCGCTGGGATCCAGGGGCCGGTGCTGGGTTCCAGGGAGATGTGGGATCCAGGGGCTGATGTCGGGATCCCAGAGCTGGCACTGGGATCCAGCAGTCAGTGCTGGGATCCCAGGCGGCACTGGGATCCAGGGACTGGTGCTGGGAACCAGGGATTGGTGCTGGGATCCAGGGGTGGTGCTGGGATCCAGGGGTGGCGCTGGGTTCCAGGGCTGGCGCTGGGATCCAGGGGTGGGTTCTGGGATCCAGGGGCCGGTGCTGGGATCCAGGAGCCGGTGCTGGGATCCAGGGCTGGCGCTGGGATCCAGGGACTGGTGCTGGGATCCAGGGGCCGGTGCTGGGCTCCAGGGCTGGCGCTGGATGTAGGGGTCGGTTCTAGGATCCAGGGGTGGCACTGGGTTCCAGGGCTGGTGCTGGGATCCAGGGGTGGGTTCTGGGATCCAGGGGCCGGGTGCTGGGATCCAGGGGCCGGTGCTGGGCTCCAGGGCTGGCGCTGGGATGTAGGGGTCGGTTCTGGGATCCAGGAGCCGGTGCTGGGCTCCAGGGCTGGCGCTGGGATGCAGGGGTCGGTTCTGGGATCCAGGGCCGGTGCTGGGCTCCAGGGCTGGCGCTGCCCGGCGGGCACTGCAGGGAGGTGCCCGGCCACGCGGAGCCGCAATGCGGAGCCGCAATGCGGAGCCGTGGGGCTCTCCCAGCAGCTCCAACCCGCCCCGTGCTGGGAAGGGGCGGCTGCTGGTGGGCGCCGCACACGCAAGGAGGAGGGACGGGCCCATTCCCGGGAGCGGGAGCGGGAGCGTGGCGCTACACCATGAAGCGGTGCTCCTTGCCGTCGTGCGCCATGAGGATCACGTTGCGGTTGGAGGTCCAGATGAGGCGGGCGAGGCGCAGCGCGTTGTGCGAGCCGGGCGAGGCGGGCTGCACCGGCGGCACCTGGTACGTCTTGATGCAGCGCAGCTGCGGCGCCGAGTTGAGCATCCCGATGCTGCCCAGCAGCGACGTGTTCATCTGCGAGGGCAGCGATGTCACCGGCACCCGCGGGCTCATTGCAAGGCCGCCGGCCGGGGCACGCTGTGCCCAGAGCAGCCGCCCCCGCGCCCGCCCCGGGAGCCTCCCGCTTCAGGCTCCGTCCCCTCCGCGCCGCCAGCACCAGCCACTGGGACTGGGCTACCCGGCCCAGCGGAAACACAAACCACGGACCAGAGCCTGCGGGACCCTGGGCACAGACCTGCCCGTAACGCCCACCAACTGGGACAGTTTTGTTCCCTCACTTTGCCCCATAGCTTGTTTTTTTTATCTATGTTCTCCTTGATGGCACCTATTTCAAATTCAATTGTGAAATCTGAATCAATAAATAAGCTAGGAAGAGCATGCAGGCTTACTTAGTACTTTGAAAGCACCACCTATGCTTTATTTATGCCTCTAATAACACAGAATTTATTCTGAATTTCAGGAAAAGGTGTAAAATATTAATAAGATTGTATTTACGCTAGAATACTTTTACTTGTCAAAGCCCCAGCAAGAGCAGAGCTGCTGGCAATGCAGGAGGGGGGAAGGAGGGGTCGCGGGGTGGCCCCAGCAGAACCAAGGGCCAAACTTGGCCCATTGCAGCATGTTCATGCTCAAGACCCTCCCGGATGGGACCGGGTGCCCTGCGCTCTGGGTGTCCCTGCTGGAGCAGGGGGCTGCACTGGGGGGGTCCCTCGGGGTCCCTTCCAACCTCAGCCCTCCTGGGATTCTGGGATCTGGAGCGGCTGCGGGGCGGCAGCAGCAGGAAGCTCTCCCGCCTTGCCCGCTGCTCCAAGAGGCACTTCCACGCGGAGGTCCCTCCTGGCGGGCCGCGCAGCCGCGGAGCCCGGTGCCCGGCGGCCGCTCCGCGCACGGCGCTGCCCGTGTGTAAATGACGGCGCCGAGCGGGCAGCGCCCGGCCGCCGCTGACACCTCTGCAATTTAAATCATCTTGAGTAATAGCCCTCTTAAGATGACTAATGCTCCTGATTTTCCTGCATTAATAATAGTGCCAAATAGAACACAGAAGGGGAAAAATCACTAGTGCACGAGGTCACATTTTAAAACTAAATGTGTGGGTGTATTTAACTCTTCATGTAAAAGCTAGCTGAATAGGAGCCTTTACACACCTGGAAGGAGCCTGGCCAATCCACCATTTACATTCACGACTGAACACAGACCTCTTCCCCCCCGACTGGGGGTTCCAGAGCGTCACCTACACAGCTCTTAATGTTATCACTTGGGCATTTTAGGTACCCCAAACTGGAATATTACAACAGCACCATGTTTCTATTGAGGTATCAAATAGGAAAAAGTTAAATATTTAAGAATACCCCTTGACTGCTCGGGGGTTGCAGTCATTTGGATGCCACCAGCGCCTCGTCCCCCTGGACACTTCTACCTGCAAGGCAGGTTTCTATAGGAACAGCCCTAGCAAAATCCCTCAGAGAGAGGCCTGGGGATCAGAGCGACCTCCCCACAGGCCAGGGAGGGCAGCAGAGGAAGCTCAGAAGCTCTCCAGGGCTTGGGAGGAAGCCCGAGTCCAACACCTGCCTCTAACACCTCCAGGAGGCAAGGGGAGCTTCCTGGGACTGCAGAGAAGTTTCCTGGACCCTACCTGTTCATGGAGACTAACCGGCTGGTGGGCAGGAGAAGTGGAACCCTATAGGAATAAGCAGGAAGGTCCACAGAATCCCAGGAGGGCTGAGGTTGGAAGGGACCCCTGGAGATCCCCCAGTGCCTCCCTGGGCAGCCTGGGCCAGGGCTCGGGCACCCTCCCACCAAACAAGCTCTTCCTCACGGGCACATGGAGCTG
>JAVCKT010034324.1:15917-31082 GCA_032273925.1 Rhynchotus rufescens
GCACAGCCCTCAGGGCTAGCAGCTACTCCTCCCAGTTTGGTATCATCAGCAAACTTGCTGAGGAAGCACTCCAGCCCTTCATCCAGGTCATTAATGAATAAGTTGAACAGAACCGGACCAAGGACTGACCCCTGGGGCACACTGCTAACTACAGGCCTCCAGCTGGACTCAGTATCACTGTGTACCACTGTCTGTGCTCCGCCATCAAGCCAATTCCCAATCCACCTCACCATCCACTCATCTATCCCACACCTTCAGAGCTTGCCCAGGAGGATGCCGTGAGGGACGGTATCAAAAGCCTGGCTGGAGTCCAGATAGACGACATCCATCGCTCTCCCCTCGTCTACCCAGCCAGTCACTCCATCACAGAAGTCTATCAGGTTAGTCAAGCACGAATTCCCCTTGGTGAATCCATGCTAACTATTCCTGAGCACCTTCTTGTCCCCCATGCACTTGGAGACAACAGCCAGGCTGAGCTGTTCCATCCCTTGTCCAGACGACTGGCCTGTAGTTGCCGGCGTCCTCCTTCTTGCCCTTTTTGATTAGGCTCTTCCAGAGCCTCTCTGTCTCATTCTAGGCTCGAGCACATGAATTGTGATCTCCGAGTGCCAAGCACTGGGGGTCAGGACAGGAAACTTTGATGGAGTGATGCGCTATGGTGTCTCTGTCACTCTGGTGTCCTAGACAGGGTGGCAGCATCTCTAGCATGTGCTAAGGATAGTCTGGATGGCACAAGGGCATGGCGGGGAAATAGGAAGGGGGCATTTGGATAATGCTTCTCCATGGGAGCTGGAGTGAGGTATCCGCACTAGCGCACACAGGAAGGTGGATTCTCGGTGGCTTTCTGTGTGAGCTGGGCCAGGGCCAAGTGGGGAGGAGAGGGGAGGGAGATCCCTGGTAGGTCATTTCCCTGGGGAGCTCCCCGGCTAGAGGTGAATGGTACCTGGTGTTATCGATCCAGCAATCTACTCCCACTGGCAGGAACGTGTTGAGGTTGAGCCAAATGGTGAAATAGTCCTCAGTTTTGCGGTAGCACATCCAGTTCACCACATCTGGCTTGTCCAGCTTGGCTTCCAGCTGGTTCCCAAGGCACCCGGGCACTGGAAGCACCAGAGAGGGAGACAGAGGTAGTTAGATCTCATCTCACTGGCTCTCCAGGGCCGCCTTGGCCAGGCAGTGGTCAGAGCACCCAGCACTTCCCACAGTCCCACCAGGCAGGGCTGCCTTGTGGAACTTGCTGTTTGATGCGACTGGAAAAGCAGTCATAGAGAACAGCCCCTGCCCACCCCCTGACCTCCCAGTGCAGAGTTTGCATGAGGGTTGCTCAGTGCTGAGGTGCAGGGTGAGCATGGAAGCAGCATCAGGACGCTAAAAACACATTGTGATGGACCCACATAACTGCATTTCCCCAACACGCTACAGACTGGACCATCAGGGAACGACCCCAAGAACAGGCACCTCCACCCAATGGCTCAATGCCTGGATGGCTTCCCATGCTCTTCTCCTCCCCGCAGCCTGCGGAAAGCCGTCAGTGCTGCTCAGACCCAGTCCTGCCATGTCACCTGGCACTGGCTGGCACCGCACCAAGTGTCACCCCAGGCATGTTGCTCTGCAGTAGCAGACCAGCTTGGGGCTGCCTAGAGAAGGAAGCGTCCAAGGAGAAAGTCGTCTCAGTGTTGATGCCCAGGGCCCACACACTGTGTTTCTGAACTTTAAACCCTCCACAGAGGCTGAACAAGGTCTCCCTAAAATGGTTCAACTCTAAGCAGGACCCTACCCTGGGGAAATTCAGTGCAAATATCACTTACAGTAAACACAAAGCTGTTTTAAATAAGTTCACGGCCTGCCGCATGTGACCTTCTTTCCCTTCACTGATGTAGCAACACGACAGCCTGTTTAGCTCCACAGCCCCAGCTCCCTTTCTCGTCCAGGCCGGGGGGAAGCCACCACGCACTGGGACACATCTGTGCCCTGGGGGGACATGCTCTGCAAGGACAGCATGGCCCCCCATTTGCTTCCTGCGCTCTATGGCAGCTGAGGCTCCCGATGTCAGTGCTGGCCTAAAGGGACTGCGCAAGGACGGGAGCTGAAGGGACTGCCGGGCTGCCAAGCGTGAGAGGGTGGGAGTGCTGGTGCTGATGTACCCTATAGCCCCAATGGTGCACCCGGTTGTGAGAGACAGTCTTGGGCAATGGCATATGTCTTAAAAGCTGTCACAAGCATAGGCCTCCCCTATGTGGCATACTGCTTGGCCAGAGAAGGTGAGCACATCACCAGCGTGGAGGAGGAGCTCTGCTGCCCTGCTGTGCTTGGCAGCACTGAGAGAGTATGGGGCTGGGAGAGCCCGGTGGCACAGCTGGAACGCCTGCCCGGGCCTTGGGAGATGCAGTCCTTCACATGGCTTCTCCAAAGGGAAAATAAACCGGTGTCAGTGGCAACAGGATGGTGGCCAAACATCCACCTAGGATGTCTGCCCGGAACTGGCCTGCAGCCTGGAGAAGGGCTGTGCTGGGACTGTGAGACCCAGTAAGCACAGCTGGATGGGAACCATGCTCCCTGGAAGTAGGGATTGAGCTGCAGGTGAGGCTGCCTTTGACCTGACAAGGACGTGGCCCGTCTGAAAGACGGACATTTCCCCCAGTCCCCTGCTCAGGTGTCAGCCCTGGGCTCAGGTGTCACCGTGCCCTGGCGCCGATGGGAGTGGGTTTCCAGGGAGCCAGGGTGATGCCAGGCACAGAGGGGTATGGAGACACCCCAGTGGATGCTCCAGCCCCACCTCACTCACTGTGGCCCAGCTAAAGCGTGCAGAGCACAGCCACAGCCTCTGCAAGCCTTGTCCCATGTGAGAGGGGAGTGAGATATTGTGGTTGCCTTGTTCACCTGTTGCCTGGTATCTACGGCAGCTTCCCCAGGGAAGGGCATAATCCTGCCTTCAGACCACCCGGTGGGGGCAAGGACATCATTCCCCAGAGCAGAGGTCAGAATATCCTCCCCGTGCCCCAGCGGACCAGGCACAGGCGGAGGAGTGGGCAATGTGGCCACTGGAGCGAGAGAAGAGCCCCGAGGAGCTTCGGGCAGTCATCCCGAGCGCCGCACGGCCACAGCAGAGGCCCAGCGGCTTTCAGAGGCGCCAGGGAGGGACTCGGAGGTGCCCTGGCACAGGGGCAGCCGTCCTGCAGCCTTGCTGCACTCCCGCGGCTGCCATCAGCTTCCAGCGCGTGGGAGCGGGTCCCGTGGGCAGCAGGCCCCCACACCCGCAGCGTGCATAGTCCTGAGCTCTGCCTCACCTTAAAAAGGACATTAGGTAATTATTAAGGGAGCTCCTGTTGGAGCAAAGGGGTTATCGTCGGTCCCAAGGGCACTGGGGGTTAGGATGCCTGCGGGGGGGATGGGCTGCGTAGCTGTTGACAGGAGCCCAGGGCGTGCGGCCCCATCCCGCCGGGCTGCTCCTGCTGGCCCGGCAGCGGCAGCGGGAGCAGCCCAAGCGCGCCGGTGTGGGGCATGCGGCAGAGCCCACAGCCCCGTGCCGTGGCATCCCCTGCGAGAGGAGCCCAGCGGTGCTTGGAGCGACGGGGACCTGGCCTGGGGGGCGGGAGCTGGAGCTGGGGCTGCCGTGGGGCCCGGCAGAGCTGCTGCTGGTGCCTCAGCCCCTCTGGGGAAGGGCCGTGCTGCTTCACTGTGCAGGGCCTGGCAGAGGGGCGCTGGAGAAACCGTTATGGCTATAGACCATCCGGAGAAGAGGCACAATGCTGCCCGCACCACAGCTGTGCCTGCTCCTCACGAGGCCTCCATTGGTGCTCCTGCTGTGGCACTAAGCAGTGCCTTTACGGGCTCCTGGTACCACCAACACCGAGCTGTGCTCCTTAATACCCCCGCCCCAAGCACTGAACAACAGCCTGGTGCACCATGGCTCACCCCTGCCAGCCACGGGCCGGGCTGTGGTGCTCTGGGCAGGCTGCGCCCTGCACCAAAGCAGGGCTCTGCTCGTGGGGAAGTGAGTCCAGGGCTATACGTCTGGAAGTTCTGCTTTCTTCCTCTCTTTTCAAAAAGGGAAATTCATTTGGTTGGATTCAAGAAAAAGAAAAAGCAGAAGAAGCCTCTGCTCAGAATAGATTTCACGACAAAACCTCGTGTCAAGCCCTCAGTGATGGCACAGGGTGCAAAGGAAGGCAGGTCCCAGCTGTGCAGCAGCTACCAGTTACTTGCAAGCAGCCCTGGCTGGAGTTCAGGACAGAGATAGCAGCTTCGTGGCTGACAATGACATCTGCATCTCAGCAAGGCGGTCCTCCAAGCCTCTTCTTTTGCCTGTCTGCGTACCTCAGCTAGCAGGAGAAGCTGCCTGTTGGTTTGTGCTCCCTTATGCTCTTCCCCAGGCAGGGTGGATATTTGATCTAACATGAGATGGATGCCGCTCAGCAGGGCAGGAGGAATCACGCAGCAACAAAAAACCATGGGGATTTGGGACAGACATGGAGAGCAGCAAGGGGTAGGGGACAGAAGCTCACTGGATTGGCAGCAGCACAAGCGGGCACCCCATCTCTAGGGACTCCTTTAGCCCCTGGCCCTCTCCCAGCACCATCTCTTCCTCGCACCCCCCAGCCGCAGTGGAGTGAGTCTGAGATCTCTGGTATTCTGGAGCCCCGCTCGCTTTCTGGGGCACCCAGCCTGCCCCCCACGCCCCGGGGAGCTGTGGCCAGGCCCCTGTGGACGGCTGGGGTCCGGGAGCCCTGTGCTCCTGCACCGAGGTAGCTCTGCCAGCACGGTCAGACAGACAGAGGCTGCCAAGCGGGCTGCAGCCTCTCGCCGCAGCCAACAGCTGCACAGAGCAGTTCCCATCTGCGGGGCGCCCAGGCCTTGGGCTGCGTTGCACCCCAGCAAGCAGGGCCCTGGGAGCCCGCGGCACCCGTGGGTGCTGCCAGAGCTGGCAGGTTGCGGGCCGGCAGGCGTCACCTTACCGAGTACCACGGGTGGTGTGCTGTTGGTCGGGGGTGCTTCTGGGGTAGAGGTGGGTGGAAAGAGCACGTTGAAGAGCCAGAACTGGGACGTGGGCTGCAGGAGCAGCAACAGAGTCAGCAGCGCAGCCCCAAAGCCTGTACTTCCCATGGCAAACTTGGACAGGATCCTCTCGCTGCCTCCAAGCAAATGGCCTTTTATGTTTTTACGCAGGTCCGGCCAGAGGCACACACAGATTGCAGGGGAGGGGAGAACCGCAAGGGGCTGGCCGTGGTGGGGAGGAGGAAAGGGGAGGGTCAAAGGCCTGGCCTTGCAGCCGTGCCATAATTCCCAGAACACAGAGCCTGGCTGTGCCTGTGGGCTCTCGGCACCCCGGCCCGCGGCTGCCGGCCAGGACAGGCAGGCAGATTTCACACCCAGGGGTTGCCTTGGGTGGCGTTCAGCTGCGCGCTGGCATCGTGCCCCCGGTGCACTTCCCTTTGCACGGTGTGCTGAGGGGTGCCGGCTTCTTGCATTTGCAAACACAGCACCTCTCCACATCCCTAACAGGGGGGCAGGTGGAGAGGCGAAGAGCGATCGGCACTGCACGCGTGACCAGGTGGCCCTCGAGCCTCGGAGGTTTCCATCACAGCTGGGACAACCTGGGGCAGCGCCTGGCACAGGGCAGCAGCAGGCGGTGGCTCCAGCACATGCGCAGGCACCAGCCCCGCTACGCAGAGCCCCACGCTAGCGCTGGCTGAGCCCTAGTGCCTTCCCAGCCACGGGCTGTGCTCTCTGTGCTGCCAGGAACAGGCTGGAAGGAACCGACCGGCCGGGGGACCTCCCGCTCTGCCATGGGGCCGCCCCGCAGCCCCGGCCCAGTGCGCAGAGCCCTGCAGCGGTGCCGACCCCAGCCCGGCGCGCAGGGGTGGCCTGTGGCACCGTGGCACTGCGGGGAAACCCGGCCCCGTGTTCCGCCCCCTGCGATGGGGAGGGCGCTTCACAGCCCAGTGGGCCCGTAGGCCCCCCTGGTGCTGATGGCGGCTGTGGGGTGGCCCCACGGCAGCGGCAGCAGTGGGGGGCTGGAGTGTCATCCAAGGGGTCTCTTCCCTAGGGCAGGGGGCCAGGGTGGCGGCAGGGTGCTTGCCTGTGCCCTGGGGAGCCGCTAGTGCCAGGGACCTTAGCCACGACCGCAGAGGAGCTGCTTGCTGGCCCTGGGGTGCCCTGTTGTGCGGTCGTGTTCGGGCCCCGGGGCCCCGGTGCCCCTGGGAGGGCTCCTGCCCTGCGCCCCTGGGGCACCTGCCTGGGCTCGTGGTGGGTGTGAGGGAAGGGCAGCTGAGAGGGAGCCCCAGAAGGGAGGGTTCTGACCCACGTGTGGCGAAAGGAAGAGCCTTGGTGGGTCGGACCAGGACTGCTTGCCCGATGTTGTGTGGAGCACCCTGCTCTGAGCACCCCCAACACCATGAGCGTGTAGGAGCTGGGACTAGGTCCTGTAGGAGCCGGTGTCGAGGCAAGGACCTCTGTGTCATCAGCATCCTGGGTGAAGGGGCCACAGCTGCTTCGGTCACGGCTGTGCCCAGCGCAGGGGCGCTGTGAGGAGAAGTCTCTGCAGGGCAAAGCCCCCGGGGCACTGGCAAGTGAGCCCAGCACCCAGGTAGCTGGTGAAGCGAACGCCCGTCCTGCTGAACTGCCGGGGCCTGAACCACAGGTCCAAGCTGGGGCTGCCTGACAGCTGAACATGGCTCTGCTTTTGCAGAGCGCACTGAACTCGCCTGGAATTGCTTCTGCCAATTCCTCACACTGTAACTCTTGCAGGCTCTCAGGCCAGCGTTTTGACCTTGAAGGGAGCTTTCCCACCCGAAGCTGGGGCTCTGGCCAGGTCCCGGTGCCGGATGATAAGGAAGGCAGGACATACCAGATACTACGGCTAACAAAGAAGACGCAAGTTTTGCTGATTTGGTTTTATAGAAGCTCTACCCTCTTACAGCAACTTTGGAGACCTCACTTTGGGGTGAATGCACTGCATAAGCCCTCCGAGTGGCCGGGAAGGCTCCAAATCCTCCTGCAGCATGGGCGCTGCAGCGACTGCGGATCTGGATAATGGTAATGTATAGGCAATTGGTGATGTGTCCTTAATCACTATTCACTTTCTCGAATAGTAATGGTTAAGTGCATTACCTTGCTCATTTTGTATGTAGTTACAACTAGGTGCATAGTAAGCTTATTGTTTTATTAAGTGTATCATTTCATTGCTGTATTATTTGTTATATTTGCAGCTGGCCCCCGGACCCTGCGCACTTTCGTGCGGCCTCCCTAAGCCTCCGTGCACAGTTGGACCAGCTGGACCGGGGTCTTTTGTGCAGCTTCTCCACAACTCCGTGAGCAGTTGGGACCCCTGAGCCTTTTAGGATTTCGTGTGGCCGCCCTGGGCCTCCGTGTGCATCTGGCCCCTTGGGCCATCTGGGCTTTCGTGCAGCCTCCTTGGGCCTCCGTGCCCTGCAGGCTTTTGTATAGCGTCCTTGGGCCTCCATGCGCAGCTGGACCCCTGGCCCTTCCAGGATTTTGTACGCTGTCCCCACAGCTTTGTGCGCAAGTGGATGCCCGGACCCTGTGGGCTTTTGTGCAGCCTCCTCGGGCCTCCGTGCGGAGCTGGCCCCTTGGGATCTCTGGGCTTTCTTGCAGCCTCTCTGGGCCACCGATGCCAAGCTCCCGGCCTCCCTGGGCCTCCGAGGCCAGCTGCACACATAGGTCCAGGGAGGCCGCACGAAACCCCACAGGGTGTCCACGGTCAGCTGTGCATGGAGGCCCAGGGAGGTGGCACGAATGCCCACAGGGCTCGGGGGACCAGCTGCGCACGGAGTCCCGGGGAAGCCACACGAAAGCCCACAGGGCCCCAGGTCAATCTGCACATGGAGGCCTGGGAAGGCCACAAAGAAGCCTGCAGTGCCCTGTGGCCTGCTGCACACGGAGGCATGGGGAGACTGCACAAAGTCCACAGAGCTCCTGGGTCCACCTGTGCACAGAGGCCCAGGAAGGCCGCACAAAAGCCCGCAGGGCCCAGGTCAATCTGCACACAGAGGCACGGGGAGGTTGCACAAAAGCCCGCAGGGCTCCAGAGTTCAGCTGCGCACGGAGGCCCGGGAAGCTGCAAGAAACCCCGCAGAGCCTCCTGCGTCCACGTGTGCACAGACGCACAGGGAGGCCGCACGAAAGTCCGCAGGGCTCCAGGGTCTGGCTGTGCATGGAGACCCAGGGAGGCTGCATGAAAGCCTGAAGGGTCCGGGGGCTCCACCTGTGCACGTAGATCCGGAGAGGCTGCAACAAACCCTGCAAGGCCTCCGCAGTCAGCTGCACATGGAGGCTCGGGGCAGCCGCACGAAAGCCCACAGGGCTCGGGGGACCAGCTGCGCATGGAGGCCCGGGGAGGCCACATGAAGGCCCACAGGGCCCCAGGTCAATCTGCGCATGGAGGCCTGGGAAGGCCACATGGAAGCCTGCAGTGCCCTGTGGCCAGCTGCACACAGAGGCACAGGGAGGCTGCACGAAAGTCCGCAGGGCTCCTGGGTCCACCTGTGCACAGAGGCCGGGAAGGACACACAAAAGCCCGCAGGGCCCCTGGGGCCAGCTGCATAGGGAGGCCTGGGGAGGCTGTATGAATGCCCACAGGGCCCCCAGAGCCAGCTGGGCATGGAGGCCTGCAGAGGCTGCACAAAGGCCCGCAGGGCCCCAGGGCAATCTGCGCACCGAGGCCCGGGGAGGCTACATGAAAGCTCGCAGGGTCCCCGGGGCCAGCTGCACACGGAGGCACGGGGAGGCTGCACCTAAGTCCGCAGGGCTCCAGGATCCAGCTGTGCACGGAGGCCCAGGAAAGCCGCACAAAACGCTGCAGGGCCCCTAGGGCCAGCTGTGCATGGAGGCCTGGGGAGGCCGCATGGAAGCCCACAGGGCCCCCAGCACCAGCTGCGCACGGAGACTCAGGGAGGCTGCACGACATTACGCAGGGCCCCTGGGAAAAGCGCAGGGAGTGGGGAACACATTCCTGAGAAGCAAAGATTAGGCAAACCACAAGCATGGGAGACCTTCCTGGAAAGAACCATATCCACACCACAGAACTGCAGCTCTGATAAAGGAGAGGGGAAAAAGGAAGAGGGAAAAGGGTAAAAGGAAGAACGAAAGCCACACTTCCTTACCACAGCTCAAATAGGCTGAGGGTGCAGGCCTGACTCTAAATGGGCCTCCAGGCCCATGGGAGTCCACTCCTTGGTGAGGCTTGTCAGGTCTATTAAGGCTAATTAGTACCCACAAGACCTGACCCAGCCCTGCCTGTCAGGGTTGTGAAGGCATGGAGGTGAACTTGCATGCAGGCCTAGGGATTTCTTGGTCCCCTAAGGGCAAAAAAAGCCCCCAGCCCAGTGCCAGGTATCATAGAATCATTATTCTCACTCAATGACCTTCAAGATCATTGAGTCCACCTGTAAACCCATCACCACCACCCTGCTAAACCATGTCCGTAAGTGCTTCATCTACCTGTTTCTTGAACACTGCCAAGAACAGTGACTACCACTTCCCTGGGCAACTTGTT
This sequence comes from Rhynchotus rufescens, assembly GCA_032273925.1. Classification (NCBI taxonomy): domain Eukaryota; kingdom Metazoa; phylum Chordata; class Aves; order Tinamiformes; family Tinamidae; genus Rhynchotus; species Rhynchotus rufescens. The sequence continues at coordinate 25,432 of JAVCKT010034324.1, forward strand.
CCAATGCTTGAACACTATTTCCATGTAGAAATTTTTCTTAATATACAGCCTGAACCATCCCTGGCGCAAGCTTCATTGCCCTTCTTTGGACATGCTGCAGCACCTCAATGTCCTTCTTATAGTGAGGGGCCTAGAACTGAACACAGCATTCGAGGAGTGGCCCCACAAGTGCCGAGGATGATCACTTCCCTAGTCCTGCAGAGGACTAAACAGGACCAGCCTCAGCACTATCCCCTGGGGAACACTGCTCGTGACCGGTCACCAGCTGGATTTAATGCCATTCACCACCACTCTCTGAACCCGGCCATCAGGTCTCTACCCAGCAAGGAGGACACTTGTCTAAGCCATGAGCCCCACAAAAGCCTAGGGTGCTCCCGGGCCCCAGTGTGCATGGAGGCAGGGGGTGTGGTACGAAAGCCCATAGGACTCCCAGGGCCTAGTGTACCCAAAGGCCCTGGGAGGCTGCACAAAGTCCTATAGAGCCACCAGGGCCCAATGGATACCTGGACAGGCAACACAAAAGCCCAGAGAGAACTTGGGGTCCAGTGCACACAGGGGCCCCTAGGAGGTCGCATTAAAGACTGGAGGGCCCCCAGGGCCACGTGCACATGGAGGCCTGGGGAGGCTGCACAAAAACCCATAGGGTCCCCGGAGCCCAGTGCACACAGAGGCCCAGGGAGGCCACTTGCTCCCCAGTATGAGAGGGATGTGGAGCTTCTAGAGAGTGTCCAGCAGAGGGCAACCTAGACAATGAAGGGACTGGAGCATCTCTCATATGAGGAGGGACTTAAGTGAGCTGGGCCTGTTTAGCCTGGAGAAGGTTGAGAGGGAATCTGATCAATATGTATAAATACCTGAAGGTGAATGTAGGGAGGAAGGGGCCAAACTCTTCTCAGTGGTGGCCAGTGACAGGACAAGGGGCAATGGGTACAAATTGAAACCCAGGCAGTTCCATCTGCATGTGAGGAAGAACAACTTTGCTGTGAGGGGCCAGAGCCCTGGCACAGGCTGCCTAGGGAGGCTATAGACTCTCCTTCTCTGGAGACTTTCCAAACCACCTGGATGCCACCCTGTGCCCCGTGCTCTGGGTGTCCCTGTTGGAGCAGGAAGGTGTGGACTAGATGATCTCTAGAGGTCCCTTCAACCTTAACCATTCTGTGATTCTGTGAAAACCTCACAGGGCCTCCAAGGCCCAACGTGCACTGTGGCCTGGAGAGGCCATGCGACAGCCTAGAGGGCTGCCAGGATCCAGTGCACGTGGCAGCCCATGGAGGCTGCACAAAAACCCATAGAGCCACCAGAGCACCGTGCACAGGGAGGCCCTTGCAGGCTGCATGAAAGCCTGTAGAGCCGGCTGAGGCCAGCGCGCACGCAGGTGCAGGGAGGCTGCACCAAAGTCCAGAGCGCTCCCAGGGCCCAGTGCACAGAGTGGTCTGCAGAGTACGCATGAAAGCATGTAGCACCCCGGGTCCCACTGCATCCGGAGGACTCGAGAGGCCACAAAAAACTCGTAGGGCCCATGGGCCCTAGTGGGCCAAGCGTCCCGGGGAGGATGCACGAAAGGCTTTAGGGCCCCTGGAGTCCAGTGTGCACGAAGGCTCGGGGATGCCGCACAAACACCTATAGTGCACCTGGGGCCCAGTGCGTAGGGTGGCCCAGGGAGGCCGCACAAAAGGCTGTAGTGCCCCCTCAGCACAACATGTAGGAAGGCCCAGAGAGGGGGCACAAAAGTCTCTAGGGCCCCCTGGCCCAGAATGCAAAGAGGTACGGCATGAATTCCGCCACGGGGAGCCACGGGGAGGCGGCACGAATTCCTGGAGGGACCTTGGATCCAAGTGCCCCCAGAGGCCCAAGAAGGCCGCACGAAAGCCGAAAAGGCCAGATGGTTCCTGGTGCTACGTGTGCACAGAGGCCCCATGAGGCCATCGGAGGTCTGCCGGGGCCACGTGCACATCGAGGCCTGGGGAGGCTGCACAAAAGCCCGAAGGAACCCTGGGGCCACGTGCACACGGAGGCCCAGGGAGGCCGCATGAAAGCCTGGAGGGCTCTCGGAGCCACGTGCACATGGAGGCCGCAGGGAGGCTGCACAAATGGCCGGAGGGCCCCAGGGACATGTGCACAGGAAGCACAGGGGAGACCACACAAAAGCCTGGAAGCCCCCCGGGGCTCAGTGTGCACAGATGATCGGAGAGGACAATCAAGAGGACACTCAAATGCCCAGAGTTCCACGGGTGCCTCATTCACATAGAGGCCCTGGGAGGCTGGACGAAAGCCAACAGGGCCTGCGGGGCCACGTGTACACAGAGACCTGGGGAGGCTGCACAAAATCCTGCATGTCCCCCTTTACCATGTGTGTATGAAAGCCTGGGATGGACGCATGAAAGCCCAGAGGAATCCGGGGCCGATGTGCACACGGATGTCTGCGGAGACCGCACAAATGCTCAGATGGAGCCCCGAACAAAGTGCACATGGGGACCCTGGGCAGCCACATGAATGCCCACAGTGACTTCAGGTCCATTGCACACGGAGGCCTGGGGAGACCACACGAAATCCCGTAGGGCCCCCGGGACGCAGGGCGCACGGTGGTCTGTCTGGGGATTACACATGAATGCACGTAGTACTCCCAGGTCCCACTTTCTCCGGAGGCCTTTGAAGGCCACACGAATGCTTGCAGGGCCCGCAGGGTACAGTGCACGTGGAGGCCCAAGGGGGCCACATGAAATTCCAGAGGGCCCCCAGGGCCCCGTGCACACAGAGGCACTGGAGAGCTCCCAAGGCCCAGTGTGCACAGAGGCCCAGGGGGCCACATGAACACCCATTGGGTCTCCAGGGCCCAGTGCACAGGGAGGCTGGGGGTGGCCACACAAATACCGATAGGGTACCTGGGGCCCAGTGCGCACAGGGGCCCTTGCAGGCCACACGAAAGCTCATAGAGCCCCCCAGGCCAGTGCACACGGAGGCCAAGGAAAGCTGCATGGAATTCCATTTGGTGCCAGGGCCACGTGCACATAGAGGCTGCATGAAAGGTTTGCAGGATCATAGGCAGCAGCTTGCCAGCAATTCAGTGGTACCTCGGTTGGTGGTGCCTGATGGTACCGCGCTCTGTGATACTTGGATCAGGAACTCGGAGGTACCTGAGGCAGCTGCCAGCTCCTTAGCCCGGAGCTGCTAACCAGGAGCTGCTCAATCTCACTGGTGGCTGGGCTGTAAGCACTCCTGCTTTAGAGCTTTCCACTGCCCGTGTGTGCTGAGCTCATCTAATTTGGGGTGAGCCGCAGTTTCATCCACAGCAGCTCGTGGGTGGCTGCTGCTTTGGCAAGTTTGCAGACTCTGCCCTAGGCCCCCCCGAGTCTTTGGACGGGGGTTCCCTCACCCCTCTGCTCCGTGCCGGCCGTTGGGCCGCTCGCCCCAGCGTGCTTGTTCTGTGCTTCATGCTGAGCCAGGGCACAAGGGAGCCGTGGAACTGTGAGCGTTGCCACTGAGGGCGAGGGGAGGGCTTAACATGTGGAAAAGCAGTTTAACTTAGTGCAATTAGTTGATGGTCTTATCGGCTTGATAAAAGCGTGATTAAGATTAAAAGGACTGAGATGAAGGTGCCGGTTCCACGGTTCAGCTCTGGTGCCGCAGAGGCAACACAATCCGAGCGCTCAGCTTTGAGTCTCTGCACCCGTGCCCCGCTCCAGCCAGCCATAAACCATTCCCTGGGATTGCTCCGCTCCGCGACGCTGTTATGCCGAGCCAGTTATCAGAGACATGGGCTGTGCTTCCTTCCTGTGTGCTGCATCGGCGTCCAAAATTAGCAGGAAGGAAAACGTAGACCATGGAGGGGGGAGAAATGGGATGGAGGCGGCAGAAAGGGACCTTTTTAATGAGCTGGGATTGAGCTGGGAATATGGCACAGTGAAGAGAAGCGCTTAATTAGGTCGCCAGCCAGCTGGCGAAACAGTCTCGGGGGACAAGGCAGCACAAGCGTCTCGGCCAGGTCCCCAGCACAGGAGCTGGGCCCCGCACACAGCCTGGTGCCTGACTCGCTTCCCTTCCCGTGCTGCCCACACAAAGTGGCCCAAAGGAAACCACCCTCCTTCCTGCTTGCGATGCCCCAGGCAAATTTCTGATAGCCAATTCCCTAAAAAATAAAAAGCGAGAGAAAAATCAGAGCGCTAATGTGAGCCGACAGCACAGACGAGCTTGCGGGGGCTGGCGAGGCTGAGCCCACACGCTCCGCTTCCAGCTCCCCTCTGCAGTTAAAGTGTCCGCTTTGCTCTTGTCCGGCAGCCGCAGCCTCCCCCAGGCCTTGCTCCGGCTCTGGCACAGTTAAAAAGCATTTTAGCATTTTTTTCCAGAGTGCTTTTATGTATCCCACAGTAATCCCGCTCGCCGGATTTGGGACTAGAGCCACGGGAGTATTTATGGCTAGGAGGGATTTGCAGCCCAGTTATTTTCCGAGCGAAGCCTCAAAACCTCTTTAGGAAGCAGAGGTACCCGCAGGGGGAAAGGCCGCATTCCAAGCATGAGCTTCCCGTGTCCCTTCGTGCTCTCCTTCGGGGTCTGCGGATGAGGGAGGAACCCGCGTGGCCTTTGCGCGGAGCCGCTCCTCCTCCTCCTCCACCCATCTGGCTGGTCGGCCGGGAACAAAACAGTAACGTCTGGCTGGGCCATACGCAGATTCCTGCAGCCTTTAATAGCCCCCGGTGCCCCTGCGGCCACGGGAAGCCGTGGAGGCAGAGTGGGTGAATCAGGTTGCTGTGCTGCCAACACAGCACAGGCCTCTGGTTTTAGGCTGTAACTGCCCCAAGTTTTCCTTTCCCTCCAAAGCCCTCTGCTATTGCTTTTTATATTTTTTTCCTTATTTTTCTCTTTTTTAATGGCTCTACCCCAAATTCCCTCATCTGCAAAGCCTCTACTTAAAGAGCTCTGACACTTTCCTGCTGGCAGGAGTAGAGTCGTGGCGGCTCCCAGGCCCAAAATTTGGATGGCGCTGACAGCTTGTATAGACCCCCTTTTTGGCTCTTAACGGGGGCAAGCTGTTTGTGAGGCCGCCGTACTTGGTTGTGCTGGCACTGACGCTGAATTTTGCGTGGCTGTCAAGGTGTCCTGGCTGCAAACCAGCCCAGGGACATCTGGAGAGCTGGAGCCAGAGGGAGCTCGGCTCTTGGCAGGAGCGAGCGCGGTCACCAGAGCTCCTCCTGCTCTGCTTGCAGCCCACCTTACTCCAGGAAAACACTTGGAATTGCAAAAGCAGAAGGTGCAAGGGGGCGGGGGGGTAGGGGAGAGAGGGTTAACCCCTATTCCGCATCCTTTTAAGAGCTGCTGCATCCTGGGCAAATCAGAATCATAGAATCACAGAATTCTTAAGGGTGGAAGGGCCCTCCAGCGATCATCTAGTCCAACTTTCCTGCTCCAGCAGGGACACCCAGAGCACGTGGCACATCCAGGCTGCATCCAGGCAAGTTTGGGAGATCTCCAGAGAAGGAGACTCCACAGCCTCTCTGGGCAGCCTGTGCCAGGGCTCTGGCACCCTCACTGTCAAAAAAGCTTTTCCTCAAGTTCCCATGGAACTTTTGGTGCTTCAGTTTGTGGCCGTTTCCTCTAGTCCTGTCGCTGTCCACCACTGAAAAGAGGCCGCCCCCTCCTCCTCACTGCCTCCCTTG